>VZTR01026021.1:114689-127732 GCA_013400775.1 Chaetops frenatus
TACAAATACATACCATTATTATTATACATCATATATTATTATTAGACATATTACTATATATGTTGATGTACAATAAATGCATGATAATTTATACACCAGTTTTTATAATATATAGGCAAAATGCAGTAAGCCAAAAGGAAAGCCTTCTCATGAGAAGAAAGTAATGAGTTTTCATTTTGAAATATCCTCCTTTAAATCATCTCAAATGTAACCTGCAATAGGGAAATTGAACCCTTCTGGTGCTGATCTTCAGTGGGTGTGCAGAAGTCTGTTCTAATACACCTTTATGACAAGAGGGTCTGAACAGCACCAGGCAGACCTGCTCCTCATCACCTCAGAAAAGGAACCCTGGTCCCCTCACCCCTTCCCAAAGCACCACTGTGCCATCATTCCCCCTGTTGAACTTCTCCTTTCACAGGCTATGCTACTGAATATTGTTTAAAAGCCATCTGCAGGGAACAGCTACATATCTGGGATGGAATCAGAATGAGCTGATTTGTCTTGCTTCAGCAGCCTACTCCTTCTCCCAGGGATGCAGGACAAGCCATCAGTTTGATTCCCAGACCCAGGAGCCTACTCCAAGGAACCAGGGAGAGGAGAGAGAGAAAAACATCAATACAATTGACTGAGCAACTAGAAACATTTGTTTTGACATTCAGGAAAGGTATTATGCAGATGAAGCTGTTTTTCTCTTCAGCTTTAAAACACACTCTTTAAAATCTGATATTTGCATTTTGGGAGGTGCATGTTCATTTACATTGAGGATCCCTTATGCTGACCTACTTTGAGGTCCCTTAATACTGTCAAAACTGAGCAGAGGTCCTTCAGTGTAAAGTGATAACTGAGCTCTGCAGAGTTCACACAGCAACTCTGAAATGTCACATTTTAACCTAGATTTGGTAGACGCCTGAAATGTCAATCCCACCATCCACCATCACTTGCTGGCAGCACAATTTGACAAACCTCCAGAAATTACCATAAAGTAGGGACTAACAAAAATTAAAAACAGGCTCTGCACACACATGAGAAATAGTTTGAAAGGACAGCAGAAGAACCCCTTTTTTCTTACCTTCAGTAGCTTTATTTACAGCTGTTAATGTGCTCAGGATCTTGGAGAACTGATCTCCAGTGTACAAATCATGTGGATCAAACACCTGGGAAAGATGAACTCAGTCAGTTGAGCTCAAAACATTTCACTCTGTCTCCTGGAGCCACCCATGATGCTGGAGGGTGACAGTGAGGATTAGGCAGCCCTTATGTCTCTACAGGGAAAGGGTGTTCATTCAGGGATGACAAGTCCCATTTCCTTTACAGCCAGAGAATTCCTGGGGCACCGCTGTCAGGCAACGTGGGAAGGGCAGGGGAACCCAGCAGTGTTTAGAGTGTAATGCTGGGAACAGGGAAGGAATCAGTGCTGTCTGCAGAGCAGAGACTTCTCTGAAAATCACTGAGAAGGTTATTGCTGGCCTTGAGGGAAGGAAAGATTTTGTTGCTATTTTTGTTATCAAAAGCCTAAGAGACTGAGGCTGTAAATACAGATCTATGTATAAACACACACATACTTCCCACAGCAGAATTAACACACGTGTAATTTTCTGCTATTGCAATACATAGTACCTTTACACTTTTTTACAGGAAGACAAACCCAGTTATCCTATATACAAAAATTTCACCCTAAAGAATTTGCTAATCCTCAAAATTTCTGGCAAAACAGAAATACATGGTTAGCAAGGGCTTATTTTCCATGACTGATAACCTGAACCTTGTACACTTCAGAAATCACCACCAGTACAATGAGGAGCAGTTTGAGTTTCCAAAACACTTCAACCCCCTCTAACACCTGAAAAACACTCTCAACTTCATACAGACTGTGCAAATCCTACCACTAATGAAGCAAAGATAAGAGATACAAAAAGTCCCCCTTGTTGGTACCACCAGGGCACCATCTGCTAATCCCCAAATACATGTTGTCTTGCAGATGGAGACCACAGATACACAAATACAATGAACAGGAAAGATGATTTTAAAGCTCCCCTGGCAGACACCATCTAACTACAAACACTTCCAACACACTAAAGAGTGTATCCCGCTAAATAAGGACACAAGTCTTAATTACCTTTAGGCTAGTACTGCCCTTTAAAACAGCCCTTTCTTGCTTTCCATACAGACCTCCTTGAGTATACTTGGCATATTTCAAATAGGAAGGGGATTAGCCTCTATCTCCCTTGGATGCTTGCAGCACCTCCTCCTCTTAACAGACACACCAGAGCAGCACCAAGTCCAACACAGACAGTTCAAAGGCTGCTCTTTGTTGAGAATATGTTTTCAGATTGACTCAGCTACTCAATACTGAGAGACGTGATTTACCCTAAAAAAATTTAATCCGTGCTTAGCACTGGGACAGCCTGCTGTCATTACAAATATTAAAACCTATAGCTCCACATCTCCAATTGCATCTACTGCTCTGCACTTTCCAGAGACATACCTGTCTATCTTGGGCTGTTTCTGAGCTGATCTATTGCCTGCACTCACTTGGGTTTGCCCCTTTGGACCATGCAAGTCCCATCCTCTCTGCTGACTAGTGCATGAACCAGTTTTCCTGCCCTACAGTTGCAGGCAGTTCTATCCAAACATTGCCTTCAGCCCTAAGCAGTGACATTCCCATCTCCGTGGAAAGGGAGACGGTAACAGAGAGCCCAGGCGTGCACTGACCCCGTTGGCAGCTGCTGGAGGATGGGATGTTACAGTTGCACAAGAGGAAAGTAAACATCCAGGCTTGGTTGTTCGCATGCATCTCTCTGGTATGTCACTTTCTCAGCCATACCCTTTTTCTTCCACTTCAGTAATTCCAGAAAAATAAAGTTCTGGTTTGAATGAATGCCTTTTTTTCCTAAGGGGCTAAGTAGTAAAATACATCCCAAATCCCTCAATGCAGAGAATAATGCTCTAAGCTCAGAGTCATCAGGCTGACAAAATGCAGATGAAAATGGTGGGAAGAAAAATATGCAAAAAATTCTAGCACAAAAGCAAATAATAACATTTAGAACTTCTTCATGGGGAAATTATCTGGAACAGCTACTGTGGAACAGTGGCTATGTGGAAAACTCTTCTGGGTCAGCTACTGTAATGTAAATATTCTCTGCAGCTTATTCCAGAATAAATTCGTTATACAGAAAAGTCCTCATTTATGAGATAAAATTACTTTTCCCAGCACAATCCATCAATAATTCCATTCATAACTAAAAGACAAGATGCAGCTAGAAGATAAATAGAGGCAGAAAAGGCTTTTTCACTTCTAATTCATGGAAGATCAGGTGGATGTAACTAAAACCGTATATAAATCTACACGTGTCATCTGAGCATCTCCATTAAAACGCTATTCTGACTTCCAGAATCACAGACTGCAGCTCCTCTTAGTAAAACACTCCAGCTGTTTCGTCAAGCACCGCACCGGGCAAGAGAAGCTCTGCACTGCCGCACCGCCAGCCTCCGCCAAAGGCAGCGAGGGGATGAGCAGGAGCCGGTGCTTCGCGACCAGAAGAGCATCCGGCTATTCGGGAAGGACGAGAATAGGAGACCTAAACCCCGGTGCAGCTAGCAAGTTATCAGCACCCAAAATCCCAGTCCCGCGACGGTAAGCACAGAAAAGTTAGAGAAAGCCAGTTTGTGTTTTGAGTCCGAGCTGTCCACAGTTGGACAACGCCCGGGAAACCCCCAGCTGGGTGCCAAGTCCGAAGCCCGGCGCGGCCGCGACCCCTCCCAAACCCGAGGAAGGGGGCTGGAGCCGCCCGCCCCCCAGCGATGCGGCGCTTCGGGCGCTCGCTGACCCGGCTGCTCCCAGTGGACCTGCCTCTGCCTCCAGCGGGAGCGGCGGCGCGGCCGGAGTTCCGCCAGCACGGGCGAGACAGAGCCGGGCGGGCGGCGGGAGCGCCGTTGCCCCCGCGGAGCGTCCAAAGCACAGCCACCGCGCCGGCTCCGGACTCTCTGCTCGGGTGCTGCGGTGCCGTCACCCTCTTCAGCGGGGACACCCGTGGGAGCTGCCCGGAGACACCCTTGCTGAGCGGCTGGGACACCTGCGGGGATCCCCGGGGGATGGAGGCGGTCGGTACTTACGGCGACGGGCGGGCGGGCGCGCAGCCCCGGGGCATGGCGGCAGCGCGGGCGGTGCTGCGGAGCGGCCGCTGCGGCTCTGACCCGGAGCCGGATCGCGGCGCGGGGAAGGGAAGAGAAGGGAAGGGAAGGGGAAGTGACAGGCGGTGCCGCCGCCCCGCTCCGCCCCGCCGCTCGCTGCGGGACTCGGCCTGGCCATGCGGCCGCAGCTCCCTCCGCCGGCCGCGGGCCGGAGGCACCGGGAGGCCCCCGGGAGAGCGGGAAGCGGACGGCAGAGATGGGAAAGGGGAGAAGAGAAAGGCCAGGGGTGGGGGTGGAAGGAGGGGGAAAGAAAAGGAAAGGGCAGAGGGATAAAGTAAATCAGGGAGGTGAAGGGAAGAGCGCGAAGGGAAAGGGAAAAAGTTAATTAGGAGAGAGAGGAAGGGAAGGTGCTGGAAGGGAAGGGAAGGGAAATGGAAGAGTCGAGAAAAAAGAAAGGGAAAAAAGGAGAGGAAAAGAAAAATTTTAAAGGACAGGAAAGGATGGGACAAAGAAGAAATTTCCACTCTATTGGAACAGTAACTGCAGCAGGTTTGCACCACTGCAAAGAGAAACACTGCAGAACCCCTAGATGAGGCACAGTTCAGTTTAGGCAGTGAGAGCTCAGAGACGATGTGTCCTCTGCTGCCTGTGCCCATCTGTTCGGGGAACATTCTCCTGCAGGGAACAGGAAAATTCCCAGATACTTCAGCACATCAGCAGGCTGCAGTGTGGTCAGGGAATGGAGCACTGCACTGATACCCAGGGTGAAGCCCAGCTTGTAGGTCCCAACCCCATGCAGGGACACCCCACACACCTGGAGCCAGGGGCCTCTGGGACACTGGGTCACTCTAAATTCAGACAGACCCATTCTCCAGTGCTTGTGCTGGTTGGTGCTGGGAAGGAGCTCTCGCTTCTGATACTTTGGAGTGAAGCCAAAGAACACGTTTTGGGAGTGCATGGATGGGGAACTAAGACGGTGATGATTTCTTACCTGCTCTCCCACGCCTTCAGTCCAAGTGGTTTGTTGGAGGTTGCAGGCACCTCCAACAGCACAAATAACCTCTGTGCTGCCCGTGATGGTAACGAGCCTCTGCATACTCTATGATCATTCTGGACAGCCAGGTTTAATCCAGCTTTTGATTTATCTTGCATATAGTGTTCTTGGTTCACAATATTCAGACCTTGCCAGAAGTTTTGTAGTTGTATTACCAATAAAATGCTGCTGTTAAATGAAGGTCTTGTGCTTCTTCAGCAGTAGATGCATAGCTATTGATCTGCTGTTATTATATGCACACTGGTGTCAAGAACAAAAGCAAAGTTCTCATTTGTGTCCTCAAGAACAAGCTAGGCCAGCAGCTTTCTATGATTTTTCTCTTTCCTCATGATCTCTTCCCTGTCTCTTCTACACTAGACTCCACCTGGCCCATCAGGACAGAATCCTTTGTCGTCCACTTTCCACCTCAACCGCCTGCATCCAGCTGGCATTGCCTTAGCAGTACTCACTCACTGGACCAGCTCTTGGGTCAGATACACAGCTCAGATGTTGAAGTCACAGTGTAAATCAAGCACATTCAAGATTTCTGCACCATTCCTCAGTCCAAACCACAAAAGGATCCTCTAAGGACACTTAAGCTCCAATGAAGTCCCATGTCTTTTGCCTAGTCCTTTGTCACAGCAGAGCTGAGTAGACAGATGTTCTTATATTGTGGATAAAATTCTAACACTGAAAAGCTGTTAGAATATTTCGGATACAGTCTCATTGTTTCACCTAATTACAACACTTGCCTGGTTAGAAGGATTGGGTGATTCCCCTGCTTGCCATCTCTTTTAGGACTAACACACATGAAAGAGCAAAATATTTCAGGCTTCAGTCCTGGGCTGAAGCTAAGGAGCAGTTTTGTTATTAATACTCTGCCATGAGGTGGATTCTAGCCTGTAGAATGGCTTCAACTTAATAGAGCCAGCTCATAGCAGGAAGGTCACAGAGTGTCCTTCTACCCCTATGTCCAAATGTTTCACTGCTCTTGTAAAACAAGAGAAGTTGCTTTTTGCCTTACTGTGTTTTTCTTCCACTTTCTGAGTTACTAGGACAACAAAGGTTAGGAGGGCAGTACATACGTGTAGCTCTGAGAGTAACCTCTATGCATTCCCTCCTACTGGAAAAGATTGGCAAGCAGTGTCTGTTCAGTGGACAGTGGGATTTGGGTGTCCACCAAAAGCTGCTGGAAACCCTACCTTCCACACTGACCACCTTCCCTGCATGCTGGCAATGCCCAGTGAAGTGTATTCCATGGCAGCTGCACAAACATCTATGACAAATGCAAATGAAAGGCAGAGTACAATGAAGCCATGGGATGCCAGGATGGGATGCTAATGTCATGTTTCAGATTCCCCAGGACGAGGCCATTTTGTACAAGTTAGCATCCGGAAAATAAGTTGTGAACTCTCATTTTCCCCAGAACATCCTCTTTTGCTCACATCTGCAACAGGAACAGAGTATTTGACCTTAACATGCCCTTGTCAGTCTCAAGACAGAAGTGGCTCAGGTCCAGCCCTAGGGTACTTCTTCATATCTAAGAGCAAGAGTTCACTGTGGCATTTGGAGAAGGGTGGAATTTGAGAGAACCATCAGGATTTGATTGTCATATCCATGGTTTGGGTAAGCAGCAGGATGGCTGTCACAGAATTCAAATGTATTAAGCCCAGACCTTTCCTGATGTTACCCTTTTCTCAGGCTACATTGCTGAGGCAGAACAGAACTCTATTTTGTGCTCATCTTCCTTTTACCTAATACCTGATTACTGCAACTTAAATGCTGATAGATTTTGGAAGCAGAAGGTTCTCTGCCTGTTCTGATGCTCCAGACATGCTTCCAAAGTAAATGTGATACAATAAATCCCCTCCTAAAGGGCAATGGCCCTTTCCAAGGCAAACTAGAGATCAGGCATGAGGGAGGATCACCCATAGGAATCAGGCTTAGAGTCTCCTTGTCAAGATGTTCCAAACAGAGCAAGTTTTAGAAGGAACAGATGGCAGAGGCTTTGCCTGAGAGGACTCAGCAAAGCTGGCAACACGGGAAAAGAGTCGGAAGTATAAGCACTCTGCCTGTGCCACGTCTTGCCCACCATCTCAACTGTCTTACCTTAAGACTTCTGCATGAGGCTACAAAGAGGAGCTAGGAAGAAGCAAAATTCATGTCTTTACTTGGTGTGCTAATATGACAATATTTGGAGAAAGAAAAAAGAATAAATTGTTTTCATATCACTGCAAAATTTAAACTCGAGATTGAGAGATTTGAGTTTTTATCCAGCTTTTGAGGTCTCATCTCACAGCAAATGGGAGAGGTGCACGTGAGCATGAGGGAAGTTACTGAAGGCTCAGAATATTTCAAAGATGAAGTGGGTTATAAATCTGAAGAAAAAAGAAGTAAGAAACCTTGAATTTATTAAAGCCAAGAAAGAAAATGCACATGGAGGATCAGACGGATGCCTGGAGATGGACACACCATGTTGCCTGTTTTGAGTATCTGAAAATTGTGGAGTGGGACTGCAGTATTGCAGAACGAGCTTTCAAATCTGAGATGGCACTGCACAACGGGTGAGGACTGTTCCCCTGTCCTACCTTTTAGCTGTTTAAGATTCCTATTTTTTAAAATACTTTCCAGCACAACCATTTTATTATTAGTTTGCAAATAGAAAAATAAACTCTCAGAAAAATGAAGGAAATCACATGGCCAGTATCACAAGACTGGCAAAAACTGATTTCTGATGCGATAAGCCTTCAGGGATTATAAATCTCTCTCTCTAAATATATATATGCACTTAAAACCGTGCTGCTGCAGCAGGCTCCAAGAGATGCATCACTGGGCAACAAAAGACCAGGGAGACAGTTCTGGAATGAGCACAATTTCGTGCTGCTTAGCTAAAAAGCTGTGAATAGAAGTGAAGAAAGGCCCTTTTCTTGTTTAGACCTTCAAAGAAAGAAAATGCAGCAACAGAGCTATTGTGGGTTGGACCTTTCTCACTGTGGTGCATGAATATTCTGTATAATGCCCAAGGATGCTGTCTCTGCTTCTGGCAGACACTGCCTTCAGAATATTTTTTTCCACAATCTTGAGCGTATTTCAAACAAGATAGTGATGACACTTAGTTACATGTTTCTTTTTTTTACTGTAGGAATTGAGGTGAGACACAAAGTCTTTAGATAGTAAAAAATTTGATGGCAAAATTAATTGAACTCTGAAGTGATTAATTTAGACTCTGATCTTGCAAATATGAGCTATGGTTAAGCATAAGAATCTACAGATAAGATCAGGAACAGCCACAAAAAAGGTATTTTTTGACTTCATTGGGATTATTTTTTTGTGTTAGAAACAATTTAATATGTTTGGCAGAATCTTACACAACAGTTGCAGGGGATGAAATAATAATGCAGTATTAAGAATACTTCACCTTCCCATTGAAGCAAGGCTAAAACCTGCTATTCCTTCTAATAATGAAAAGAAAATTATGAACAGGTCCAGGTTAAAGTCTGTTTAGACAGACTTCCTGTTATTGCTGCATCCTTTGTCTCAAAAGATGAGAATCTGTTAAGCTCAGTCAATACACTGTTTCCAAATTCCCCAGATCAAGTATTAAATCATCCATGCTCTCATCTATGCTAATACAAAAGATGAGGAATTGATACCAACTTTTTCCCTCTGATATCTGGCTTCCTTTCAGAAGGCTGATCAAACTGCCATATTACAATAAAAGAAAGGAGTTGACTTACCTCCACTTTCAGAAGTGCACAGCCTTTCAAGAACTCTTGAATATTACTGATGCAATCAGCTTCATTTTTAGGCTCCCGGCAATACTAAAGAAAGAAAATCCACTGATCTCATTGCCTGTGCTGAGAAGGCCTGCATGAATATTGACATATGCGTTTTATACTGAATTAGGGAAGCTTCTTCAGGGGGCGGGTGGGGGTGGCAGGCAAGCTGTTGAAGCAGGAAGAAAGCCACTGGAGGAAGTGATGCACACATAGAAATGGTCGGCATCTTGTTTTGAATGCCAGCCTATGACAGTGCCCTAAGTGACAGTGGGAAATTGATGACCTTTAAAAGCATGCTGTCCTGGACCATCACATATACGAAAAAGAAGCTAGCAAAACTGATTTCTGCATAATGAAAATCTCCTGTTTTATTGGGTGGAGAACCTGTTGTGTTGGTTTTTTTTAAAGCTTCTCTTCTGTGTTGCCAGTTCCTATCTGTCATTGGACTGTTTTCCTTTTTTTTTTTCCTCCTGCAGATTCTTATCACACTTCTGGACTGTGAATACATGCCTTGTCAAACTGTAACAGGAGGCATTCACATGGCTTCAGTACCAACAGATTTGCAGATCTTGGGACAGACCAAATGGCACAGATGCAAGGGTTACTGTTTATTCCTGTTCCAGTCTGCTTCTCCAGTGCATTTCCTGACTAACAAAGCATCTTGCAGTAAGAGCTCTGAGTGACTATATTTACAGTAGTAACTAATGATATTTATGTAAATACTGATACACTGCATATCCTTCTATTCAAAATCAAGATATTCCGATCTCTGGTAGGCCAAGTATTTCCTGCCACTGACTGAACACGTCTAAGTGAGCCAACTGCGACCTTGCAAGGTTTTTTCTGGATGTAGAAACAAAGTCAAAGAACTAAAGCTACAATCATACTTGGGTCTCAATTAGAAACTTAAATGCGAAACACCTCTCTCTGAAGCTCCTCTCACTTACCAGAGTAACTAGGCCTCAGAATGCCCAGGGCAGAGTTTCACTGAGCAGGGCTCTGTCTCAGGGTAGGGAAATACATCAGAAAGCATTACCTTTTCTGCAGATCCCGGAAGAAGCCGATTAATGAGTTTGCAAAGCACAGTTCCATCTTTCAGAGAAGTTTTCAGAAACTCTTCCGGATCACCTAGTATTTTCTTAGGGGAATTTAGGACTCCTAGTGAAATAAGCCATGTTACAATCTGTTCTTCTGGATTCATGGCAGAGTTCTGCTACCAGCGCTGTTCTCCTGTGCAACAGCGTACTCAGTGTACTGGAACCCACATCCGTGATTACATCTTCCTGCTGCAGCTCAAGTGTGAAACTACTTTTTTTTTTTTTTTCTTCGTACAAAAACCAAATCTTAGGAACTAAAAGAAGTTACTCTAAGGTAAAAAACTGTTGTCAAAATAAAACGGTTTCTAGCACTCAGCAGGAGACAAGGAAAGCAGATTGTTAAGCACATCTTCACAAAATTATTGAAAATACAAGCACTTTATCTGCATAGTTATTACACCAAAAATATTGCACTTAGGGACTTGCTCCTTGCAGCAGCTGGCACCCTATCACCTAGTAAACTTGGTCTGAACTTAAAGGTTATTACCCAAAGAAATAAATTTTTAAATACTGTAAATAACAATGTATTTTGTGTTAAAACAATTCACAATGGTGATGTTTTGGAGGAATGTCACACTAGATAGATATTTTCAATTTTATGTGGCAAACCTAGTTATTAAAATAGTCTTTTACAGTAGTTTTCTATTTTCTATTGTCTGATTTTTGAAAATAAATTCTGATCATGCTCTTTATGCATAATGCTTCTTTTCAACTGTTGTGTAGAAGTCCACATATAATCCAAGAGTTATTTAGAAAATTATAATCTCTCAATACAATTATCTGGATAACTACAAAAAGGTCAGGAATTTAGGTCATCCAAAGCTGAGAATAGAATTCCCAACTATTTAACTTGTCACCACCAGTTCAGGATCCAGTGAAGGTAGCTTTCCACCCTGCCAAGGGCACTATTAACCATCACTACTTATCACAGCAAGTCAGAAAAGTCCAGCTATCTTTATAACTGTCCTTTCACCCGAACAGATGGAAAATGAAGCAATTCTGTTGATGAAGTTGGAACATCATGGATGAAGCAATCCAACAGGAACAAAGTATCCTAGAGACCAGAATTTCTTGGTTACAATGCTCTGAGCCAATTCCTACCCCTTTACTTACAACAGCTGTTTTCAAGAACCCAGTGTTATGAAACTACTTATGATATAAAGAGTAGGAAAACAGCACAGCAGAGGGATAAATTGTACATAGTAAATGCGCATGGATTTGTCTCCACTTTGCAGGTCTTACGACTGGTACTGGGACCTACCTATGGGCCATTTTTAACAGCCACCAGTAAATCAGGACTGTCCTTTTAGGATTAGACACAATTCTGACCTTTTTCAGGACTTTGGGATGAGTTCCAGGTCTCTGTTGTGTGGAAATATTCCTAACACATGGCTGCAACACTGTGAACAATGAAGTGGGCTATGCTCAATCACAGCTCACTTCTCTTTGGTAAAGCACATCTACAAACGTGCAAAATATTTCAGAATTATGACTAATGGCCAATTCAGTTGTTTTTTTTTCCAGTCGTCATGAGCATTACTGCTTTGCAGAAGAAAATACATACAATATTTGCTTTCATAATTTTTTCAAAACTGTAGGTAGTGAAGACAACTGCTAATGCTCATTTATCAATAGGGACACACATTTGGATACAGAAGACCTCAGTCATCTCATCAGAACAGCAGTTTCCAATGTAGAGAAATACTTCCAACACTGAGAGAATTGCACACCTGCTTCATTGAAGTCAGTGTTACAAACCTGAACACCAAAGTACTTCACCCACTCCCTCCTCTAAAGGAAACCTTTGGTATAGATGGTATATATATATATATATATATATAGGTTTAGTTTTATTTCACATGCAGCTGCTGCAGCCAAGCAGATATTAACACCTGCAACTACAATTAAATGAAAATACTTCCCACATCTTGAACACTTGCCAACTGCTTAAAAGATGTGCAGATAAGAATATTCAGAAAGCCCAAAAATTTATTAGCCACTTCAATCCCAACCTCACATATTTTAGAGTCCTTTCTAAACACATTCCAGCTTGTTTACCCACTCCCACACCAAAATTAATTCTGTGGCAAACCCTGGGTATGAAGGTTGAGCCACTAAGGAAGGAACAGTGTCTGGTCTGGTCTTTGGAAAGGCTCCAACTTTGGCTATTTACTGACAGCAACAAATTAAGTGAATCACCAACCACCTCTCACAGAGTCAACTTAGTTACAAATACTTATTTACAGCCTGATTTATACTAGTGATGACTAAATAGCACAGTTTTACTTTAAAAGGGGGAGACTTTCCTATACCCAACTACCAAGTGACTCTAGCAGCATACACAAGAACAGCACAGCAACAGGTGCAAGGTAAGAACAGCAGTCACATATTCAGAAGCCATTTTTGAGTATTGTTTTCAAAGTCATACATGCTTAAGTAATTGACTCTTTTTTTCTAGCAGAGGGAAAATACTCAACCACAAAAAACAGTGCTGGAGTATTTGTCTTCTGCACAATCTACTGATACATTTCAACTGGTAGCTTTCAATGGCAAAGTTTAACTCGGTGCATGAGCTAATATTGTAGATCAGGGTACATTCTCATTAATTAGGATTTTAGGCAGGCACTGATCTTACAGTAGCTGCCACTTTGGCATTACATTTTAGGTAGGATGATCCAGTTCAGCCTGAACAGCAGTACTCAAGACTATAAGCTACTGCTGAAAAAGGAGTCTGATAGTACAGCATGTTACTCTTTCTTGCAGAAGAGACACTGAGATCACTTTGTAGTAATAATCTTCCAAGATGTAACCCCAGTAATCTTTACCACCATCCAAATGTCTTTGAGTAAAAACATGTTTTTCTTTTTAATTAGACAAAAAAGAAAAAAAAAAAACCAAATCCACAACACTTGTTAACAGTAAATTTATTTACTCTGGGAAATACTGCAATTCTACCCATCTGCTACACAGATTTACTCCTAGAATCTGCAGCCCATAAGTGGA
>VZTR01026021.1:130258-144173 GCA_013400775.1 Chaetops frenatus
ATTAGTACTGGTACTAATCCCTAAGTAATCAGGTGCTATAAATTAAATAAAACTTCTGATCAAGGGAAGGTAAACAGCTGGCAATTCCAATTACATCCTGATTTTCCACAAGGCTATTATTACCTTCCTTGCCACAAGTTAAGGTCTATTTACTGCTCCCTTAACATTGGTACCACGTCTGTTAAGAATCTGGAAACATTTAGAAGCTGAAGAGAAGGCTGATAGAGTGCGCTTTTATTACATTACAGATTTACTAAACTGAAAAAAACCACCTAATTTATTTTTTTTTAATAAGGGGAAGCTTTTTCACTTGTCAGGAATAATTAAGCTTCAGCTTCCCAGCTAACAGGGAGAATTCAGGTGCACACACATGAAGTTTAAAACATTCTGACACAATCTATATGATGAGCCATTAATACCTTTTGAAGTCTCCTAGAATGCTGTGTATCAAAGATAGCATTTTGTTCCTTCATTAGAGGATTCAAGACCTGGATCTGGGTCAAAATATAAATTTTAAAACTGACTCCTGATGGTTTTTTGCAGGTGGATGGGGGAGTGAAGGGGATGCTACTTTTAGACCTATTTCCCTAATTCACTTTAGTGCCACACTAGCGACAGCTGTGATTTTTGAATGAAAAAGGTCAGGTTCTTTTAACCTTTAGAAACACTTGCTGTTCAGTGTCCTTTCAGTAAGACTCAAATTTAAATATTTCAACAGTCAGATTTTAAGAGGAAAACAAAGACAAAACCAGCATTTGCTAGTTTAAGTTTTATCAAGTGACAGAAAAACAAAAAGCTGGTTGGGCAGTACCTTTGTTTTTCTTAACTACATGCAACCCCTGAGCAGAAAACACTCGTGATGATTCTGTATTTAATCTGAAACAAAGTATAGTTTTCCTTTATTATCAAGGTAAAAGCAGCGATTTATAAAACATTACCAGCATTATATATATAATATATAATTATATATATATAATTATATATTATATATAAAACACTACCATGTCTTCTGACAAGGGCATTGCAGTTACTGGGTTGCTGTTACTGAGACTCTATAAGGAGAATACATTGTAACCCAGCTGAGGCTGCAAACATGACACAGTATACAACAGAAGATATCCTTCCCACAAAATAGGATTGCCCTGAGATAACAGCGACCACCTGCCGGATAAACCAGCTGTATCAACTACAGCTTTTTCTTTTTTACCATTTAGAAGTTGATTCTTAAAAGCAGAATTTGAAACTAACAGCAAAATAGGTTCTTACATTCACAGACTCATTAAGGAATTACATAAAAGAGTACACGTGCTTCTTTACACAAATGCTTCTCGGAAAAGGTAGTTGTCCTTACGCTTTAATCTGTACTGGATTTTATCAAATTCTGCACACACTCGAAATTACTTCCATATTTTTACTAACAATTATTTAGTAGAGAAATTTTATTTTCCAGAAAGCTGAATTGGCATGACAGCCACTACCACTTTTTTCTTACGAGTTTTCAGAGTAACGTGAGAGAGCCACGCTTTCACATAGAATCCGAAGACAGATGCTCTAAAATCTTCTTGAAAAATAATTTTAATAGGTGTTTATTTATTTTAATACCGGAAAAGGTTACTTTTTTCCAAACCATGACACTAGGGTAGGCTTCAGAGCCATGAAACACATCAGTTCTAGAGCCTTAAACCATTCTGGAGGTGCCTGAAGTCTGCAATTTAATCCCAGAACCTCTGCAGAGATCAATTCCTAATCCAAGATTATACTCAGTTTAATTGCTCATCCTGCACATTTAACAAACTGATTAAATGTCCATACTGACATTAATTATTACAACTCAGATTTTTATGGCCTGCTCTTCCAAAAATTAATACTCAGCACTTTCTGTCACATGACCTGAAGTGCAGCTGTAAACATGTTTTTCTTTAGCTTCACCCAAATTGTCCCCATTTTTGCAAATAAGTAGTGTCTTGCTGCCATTCCTAATCTGGTTGTCTTACAAAGGCTACAAGTCAAAAACAACACTTAGCCACGAAGAACATCCATTTAAACCTACAAACACAATGACCAGGAAACTTCCTTGCAGCTATTACGCTGCTGTAGTATTTACCTTATGTATTGGTACAGGCATCACTCATGTCTGCCATCAACACAGATGAACCAGCATTATTTCAGTGGTATCTTCTAGAAGTTATCCCCCTGCAAAAAAGAGAAGATACAACAAACTGAGAAAAATACGTTTTATGGCACAAGTTAACCTACAGTAATTGGCCCCATTTCAAAACAATGCCACACGTTTGGTTTGCAGATTATTCTTTTACAAGTTTTTACGGCTTCTTTAAATGGTGGAGGATTCACTGGCTTTGAATGGACTGGAATAGCTTAGAGGTTGCATGGCTTATGGATTCTCATTCCTTTTCAACGGTACACTGCCATGTTAAATCCATAAGTTGAATGACAAAATTAACTGAGGACTAAATAGTATTGCAAAGGTTTTGGGTTTGTGGTTTTTTTTTTTAGTTGGAGGTCTTCACGTTTATTATATTCAAGAGTATCTTTTGAACTTCATGGCTTTACCAGAGTTGTAACAACTTGCCACAGGCTCTGCCACATGTACTGGGTATCCCTGTAACGCAGTGTCAGACTAAACAGTTAGGCATCCAACTAAACATCAAGTTCACATTTCTTGCTTCCAACTCCCAATAGCTGAGCGGATATTTGTCAATCTAAACCAATTCCTGACTTCTCAAGGCTTTAATTGTGTTAATATACTGCATATGCAGCCTCTTTAAGCAACTTCACTGAAAAGATACTGGTCATAAAATACCCCCTTCCCCACCCTATGTGGCAATATTCTGTCTACAGTGAGCTAGCTGCATTACAGCTTTAGTTCCAAAGCTAGTGCCATAAATGCTTTTATCCAAGGATTGTTGAATTTGGAGAATTTCTAATGTACTGGGGAATTTATTTTCCTTTTTTTCTTTAATCTAGACAGCACTTCCATTGCCATGACATGCAGCTTGTCTTACTGTATTAGAGGAAGGTAACTTGTTTCATTTGACTTAGACTGAAAAACTAGTTTCTTTGCTTACCATCTTTGCTGTTTCACAGGCATTAGATGCTTTAAATCAGCTGTGGAATGCTGAAAAGATTCACTTGTTTTTAGGAAGCCATAAGCCTTTGAGAAGTTGGAGAAAGACTTCTTTGCTTATCTTATTTTCTCCTTTGGAATCAAAGATGTTCCTTTAGAAGTGAAACACTACAGAGTTGCAAAAATTTGAAACAGTATGAGTAAGCATCGTTTTGCAGCTTCTTTGATGGAATTGGCCAATGGTTTGTGGTTTTTGTTTTTTGGTTTTTTTTAACAGTATTCTGTAGCTGACTTACATGAACATGATTTTTTGCAGGGGAGATCTTTTTAAACTCCCCACAAAACAGTAGGAAGGCAGGATATAGTATTATCCACTTGCTTTTTCGGCTTAAGTGAATGAAATCCTCTATTTTTCTCTACGCAAGGATGTGAAGGCATTTTATACTGGGAATATTGTGACTTCAAATTCTAGGCACAACTGAGCTTTATGTGGAATCATCCCCACCACCCTCCAAATCACAAGCAATACTTTCAGAATGAGATGCTGAACATGTAGAACAATCCATCTCCATGTTAGATGGTTGGATGTTGTGTGGAAGATCTTAAGAACAGCTTGTTCCATTCATGACGAAAATCAGATGGAAGTGTGGCATTTCAGGGAAACTTTACTTTGAAAATTACAACACTAGTACACAGCTCAAGCTTATACATTTAACATCTGCTTTCTGAAAGAAATGTTAACAATTTTGAAATGATATTAAACATGGTTTTAACTTTTCCTCACAAAAGCATAAAAGTCATGGAGGGGGGAAAACTTAACAGGCAACAATAAAAAAAGGTTAAAAACAACTTTTCCTTTTAGTAGTCCTCTGGTAGTAAAGATAGAACAGCTTCCACATTTGAGAAGTAATCTGTCTTGGTCCAAAAGTTTAAGAGTGTTTTTAATATCTGCTTCTGCCTCCGCCTCTATCGGATCTGCTTCCACCACGGCCACCACCTCTGGGCGCCCCGCGGCTTGAACTACTGTAAGAATCCCGAGGAGGTGGATAGCCCCTTTCCATGGATGGGGGAAGACCCCTGTCTTGTCTTCCAACACGATCACGGCCACTTGAGTAGACATCACTTCTGCTGCTTGAGTAACTTTCTCGGCTTCCATATCCATCTCGTGTGCTGCCGTAATCATCATAGCGACTGCTTCCACCATATGATGGCGGGGGCCCTCGAGCAGGTGGAGCACTACGTGAGTTACCTGCAGGGTCAATGGTCAGGTAATATGGCAACACCATAAGTTATATAGAACAAGTTCAAATCTGAATTTACAGAATTGCTGTATTAAAATGTTTACTGCTACTCTTTTATATGTATTGAGATGGTCTTAATATAATCTGCCACACTAATGGTATTTTATGCGGGGATTGCATATCAGGCAGTGAGTGGATTTAAAGACTCTGAAGGAATGAAGACGGTATTTGTTTATTCAGGCAGGCTCTTTAACTGGGTATTCCAGAACAGCTTGTTATTTTAGAGAAGAAACTTGGCCATATTTTCCAGAGACAGCTGTCATTCTGAACAGTAGATTTTGCTTCTTTAGCTTACAGCTTATTTAACAAGATGATCAAATGACAACCAACAACTGCACTTTCACTGTAGGGGAAAAAAGGTGTCCCACTTCCCCCTAAAACACCAGCAACCTAGTGCAAGTCAGATTTTGTGACACCTGTACAGTTATATGATCCTCAAAATGGATTCTTACCATAACTCTCATATGAATCTCTGTAGGACCCTCCACTTGGATGATCTGAGTAGTCTCTGTCACGTCCACCACCGTATCCATCACGATCACTATAGGAAGAAAGACTACTAAGACTTAGTACAAATCACTAACACCACAGCAAGAATGAAGTGACAGGGAGGAAAATCCAACAGTAGGTACCTATATCCCCTGGAGGGGTATTCATCCCGTGAACTAGAATGACCATAATCACGATATGCGTAGTCTCGAGGAGGTGGTGCGTAGTCCCGGGTATCCCTGGAACTGGGATAATCTCTGCTCGAGTAGCTACAAAGAACAAAAACTGAGATGTCAGCCATATGTCCTACCACAGAAGGTGTGAAATCCAGATCCTTCTGCAAACAAAAAACACTTCACTCAAATAAAACAGTATAAGAATTTACCCGTCTTTAGTGCTATAGCCATCATCTCTTGGAGACATGTAGACATCTCTCCGTGATGGCATTGGCTCTCTGCGCGGAGGACCACCGTACCCGTCTCTTCCACGTGACACGGGAGCTTCAGAGAAACAGTCCATTTAATTAGCATTAGCCATACAGAACACACAAGGCAAACATTAGTGAATAAAGAAATTTAATAGTACCTCTGGAGCCCACATTTAGAACATTCTACATTTCTGCTTGTACTGTTTAAAAGCAGCACTAGAAGAAACACATGCAATCTGCACCAAATTGTTCCCAACAGCTACAAAATTATATTGGTATGAAAGGAACCAAAGATTAGAAAAACAATACAGTATCCCACAGCAGACTGAAGAATCAACTATTTGTACCAGTTCCTAAGGGAAGATTAAGGTGCTACAGCTGACCAAGCAATTAATTTACTTAGGAAGTTCTTACCTCTTCCTCCCATACTACTGCTACGCACTGGTCCTGAAGGTGCAGATCTTTTAGGTGGAGGGCCTCCACTTCGTGGAGGTGGACCTCTCTTCATGGGAAGTGGTCCTCGAGAAGACCCTAGAAGGATAAGCCATGAACCAATTATTTCTGTGATACTCACCTGCACAATCCTAAAGCCTGAACTACAACAACATAAGGGTGCCATTATTACCCCTACATGATCAACGGTGAACCTCTAAAACTTGACCTCAAAGCCTTCTCTTGTCTTCTAGCCACTACTAAATGATACTGGCAGAATTGAGAGCCAAACTTGCCACAGCCTAAATTCCTGTCAAGAACTGTCTTTTAGAACTTATCCAAAAGCTACAGGGTATGACACAAGGGAAAAAGACAGCTGATATCTAATCAGTCAGAGCTTAAATGCTTAACAAGTTACTGTTCTCAGAAGACAAGAGCCACCTGGGAAGAAGTACTAGAAAAGAGCCTACAGAGAGGGAACAGAGGCACTACTGAGTCTGCAGAACCTACTATACAGACTCTTCAAGAAAGAAGTTCCACTATTTCCAGGGGATTTCTTTTGTCATTAAAGCTTTTACTGTTACACCTCAGGTGCTGCTTGCTACTTCTTTTAAGTGAGTATGGTTTTGATACTGAAAAGTCTGAATAAATAGCTGTATCTTAATGAATATCCAGTATCAAGTAATGTATCCTTACACTTTAGAAAGCTTCTACGCAACAAACAAGGTTTAGCTGCCCTAACTCTCACTCTGATATGGAAGGATCAGCCTTACAATTTTCTCAGTTTAGACCTCTTGCTATTAAGAATGAAAGGTAGTTCCCTTTCCCTGCTGGTAGAGAATCACTTTTTCAACTTGAATACCAGAAAGCTTCCTTTCTCACGTGCAAGGCAGGAGTTTTGCTTTTCTCTCATAGGCAAAGGTCAAGTGGAGTGTTAGTTGTAGAAAGGAATCTTCGTATTTGAAAGCCTTTTCTTAAGGTGTACTTGCCTAATCAAAAATTTGACTAAACTGCCGAGATCGTATTTCATCATTTTAATAAAGAACAAGGAGTGCACTATTCATCTGTTTGACTTTTTTTTTCCAGTAGGATTATTGTCATCTTCCAATGGGATTGTCTTGTATGTTGTCGAAGTGTATAATGAGAGAGGTCAATACATACCCAAGTGACTCCCTCTTGAAGGTGGTCCTCTCGCGCCACTTCCGCCTCTTGCGCCTCTAAGGCCCCTGGGAGGACCTCTGCTTCGGGGAGGGGGTGGCGGCCCACGCCTACCACCACTTTCAAAGGATGGCTTGGTTGCTTGTTCCACTTTAATTGCCTTCCCATCTAATGACTAAAGAAGAAGCCGCTTTACTTACTGCTCAGTCATGTTTGTATTTCTTAAATCAAGCCCCTCTTGCTTCACTATTATAGGGCTTCCATTTTATAAGTTAGAGCAACTCTAGAACTGATTTCAGTCTTCAGTATTAGTCCCCAAGTACTGAGCAGCATGTTGGGCCTAACTTCAATTTCTACAGTACTTCATTCTTGTGGTATTGATGGAAAAAAACCACAGAGCAGCATCAGAAAGGACTTTCAGTGAAAACACAAGTGTCCAATGATTACGGCAGCCCCACGTCATTTATTCTGTAAATGAAACATGATATATGATCTAAAATTTACTTTCAATTGCCACGTACTTTTGTACCAAACTAGGAGTGCACCTGTAGTAGTTACAAGATTAAGCTGAAGGTAACTTAGCTTCAGTCGGGATTTCTGGCAATGGGGAGGCCGTTTAGCACAAGTTTTCTTGACATCCTGATAAAACGGTGATCGCTGAAGCATTTAGAAGTTATTTCAGCATCTACACAGCAGACTGAGTATGACAATTCACCCCTTTTTTCTAGTGTTTCAAGCTGGGTTTTCAATCAAGGTGACTGTCACAATTTACTCTATTACTTGCTTTTCCACAGGGAAGGTGCTTGGTGGTTGGGGTATTTTTGTTTGTGGGTTCTGTTGTGTGGTTGGTTTTTTGGGGTTTTGGTGTTTTTTTTGGTAGAAAAAAAATAGAAGCTTTTTCTGGAACATAGATCTGCAATACCAGGAACTCTGCAGCCAACTAATATACCTCAAATATGAGCAAGTAGTAACATGTTGAGTAATTCAACCTAGTTAAACAAATTTCTGTATGATCTTTAGACACCATGTTTGGATATTACAGCAGAACCAAGAACACAAGCTGCGCTAAAGTTAGGTTACTGCATGTTTATCCTGGCAAACATGGTTTATTTGCCTTTTTTTTTTTAGCAGTTAAATATTTAACTCTGCCATTATTAATTATCAGGCAGAAAGTGTTGTTCATTGCACTTCTTTGCTGCAATAAGTGAATGCAAACAAGACTGCTAGTAATGTCTTAATCTGCACATCTAATAGTATTTTATTGAAGTAATGAATCTTTTTTGTTCTCTATCAAAATCTAGCTCTCTGAAAGTTCATGGTAGTACTGCATGCATTTTGCCACTTTATGGAGTTGTAGCGATTGTTTGAAAACCTGTGTGTACATACGCAGGTCCAACTCAATCCATTGTGAGGGAAAAAAGTAAGGAATACCAGCAAAATCATACTGGTCTTGGCTTTGACTTCATGAAGTATTTTACTTATGGAAGGTTTCTCAAAAAGCCTTTTGGCACGACAAACTGAAACATCCCAGGAGTGAGCATTAGTCACTCTAATCACTGGAACTTCTCAGTTTGCATCATATTGGTTTGCCATAATAATTAATCTCTGTTTCATCCTTCTCAAGCAGGAAGAGTGGGCTTGAAGCCTTAAGCTTTGCTATGGCCACTGCTGTCCTCCATTTCATGGCAGATTCTTGACAGCTTGTTTAAAGTTTAGAAAGCAAACACTGTCCCCTTCTGCTAGCATGGGTTCTGAAAACCTGGATGCTAGATTAAAGTTCTTTCATTACTGTTATGTAGGAGATATAGTTTTTCTTGTAACTTCTCATATGTTCTTCTGCCTTGCATGTACGCATCTTACCTTGGCAAAAGATAAGTTTCTTTGCAGACTACTTTACACAAGCAGTCTTAAAAAGCTATTCCATAGGTCCAGAAAGACCTTCCACTATGTACAATTTTTTTGTTAGCTGGAAAATATTTGTCAAAGTTAGTCCTATTTCAAAGCAGAGGGGACATTTTATAGTTTCTCAGCTCAAAGAAAGGTCTTATCTCACCAAACATAAAAGTCACACAACCCATCTCAGAATAAGTTTTTTCAATGAGCTCAAAGCACCAGCTGTCAACATGAACACTCATTAGTTTGTTTTTATAACCTTGATTCAGAGTGTTATAGAAGCATTTTTTGTATGATGTGAGCACCAGAAAGTGAAGTCACCCTGGTGCTAAAAAGCATGGAAGTAATTTAAGATACAAGTCATTTAAGACAGTAATAGATTGGCAAAGTCTCCTATATGTGGAATGAATAATCTGTACAGATTTGTAAGGTGAGCTAAGAAACCTTAACCAAACACAATTAGAGAACTAGCCTACAATCTGTTTCAGATTCCAACAGAAAAGATGAATGAAATTTGCATAATTTTGTGAGCGGGCCAAGAAATCAAGTATTTCAAAGAAATTGTTACAGTAACTTGCATGAAGCTGGTCCTAACACCACACAGGGCTTTCCTCTTCAATGAATCATTTCACTGTTGATGCTGCAATGACTCCATTTCTCCATGTTCCTTGATGGCACATTAAGTGAGATTCCTTTTGCCATATATATTCAAGAAATGAAGATCCATTTCTTAAGAGGCCAAGCTTCTGTACATTGTATCACTTCTTCACCAAAGAACAGGAAGCACTTTCTGTCAATTATAGTAAGACAGCCTTCTTGTAGTAGTGCTCAGTATAGTTTACACTGTAGGGATTGTAGCATCTGCTTCCATCCTCTCAACACAGACCAGCTGGCTCAGTAGTCTACACTAGAATTACATCTCTTGTTCCTCCTGATCTTTTGTGTAGGGTCATATCCCTTCTTTAATTATCCATTTCATCTTAAGGATGTAGAATTAGAAGATCACGGGAACAGCCCACAGAACCAAACAACCACTACAGACCTGGGAGTATCCACATTTATGTCCAGGTAAGCATGTGCATTTTGTCACATCAGGATGTAGACTTGACTGCCATGAATTAAGGTTCTTCTTAAAGAAGGCTGGTAAGTTGCTATAAAGTACTTCTACATTTTTTTTTTCACTGCTCAGACATGTTAGCATTGAGTCAATTTAGCAGACAAAGTAATTGAAGTGAAACATCTCCATCCCAACTCAAAAATAAATGTCTCCAGATCTCTTTCAGCAGGATAAACTTATCTTCAACAAGCAAGCTTTGACTTGTCTATGCTTGTCCCAATATAGAGTGAAGTATAGTTATTCACTTATTACCCCTCACCCAAATTGGTGCAAAACTCTGGATATATTTTTGTAAACATTTGCAAAATAAAAAACTGAATGCAAATTCATTCTTGCAGAATCTATTGGAGTCAGCCTCTTCTACCGGCTACAGCTTCAAATTCCTTATGAATGACAGAATGAGCAACATATGGGCAACGCAGAACTCTTCCCCCTGGCCAGACAGATCACCTAACTCCTTACAGACTGCTTGAACTGCAGTCTGCACAGTGCTTCTGCTGCTGTTTCTCAAGTGCAATACAATCTCGAGAATGCTCCAATCCATCTTTTCCAAATGGACAAAGAAACCTTCAAGTTGTGACTTATGACAATTACCTCTTCTCACACCAGGCCTCTAACACTGCTCTTCCTCAGACCTTGAATGCAGACTCTTTTTGGAATACAAGCAGTACCTGTTCTCCAGAAGGCTTTCATGAATTCCTTTCATATCCATGGTCAAAGCGAGTTGGATCAGAGGATATTCTAGGCCAAATCCCATTTGAGGACGTTCTTTTCATACACTACTTGCTGTTGATTTCAAAACAGATGAAGATACTTCTAGATTTATAGTGAAGACAAACCTGTGAGAACGATGATCCACAAGCCTGTTCTTTCTAGCATTTCTTGACAGTAATGCAGATTGTGCATTCCAGAACAAGTAGATATAACCTCAGCCACAAACATTGTTTCATTTAGCTACTTTACCAAGCAATATTCTCCCAAATGTTTCCAATGTGACCAAACACATGCCACAACATTCAAGATGTAGAACAGTCTATTATTTTCAGAGGGATTTTGATTTGCAAGCTGCACTCCACAAACACGCAGATTAGTGACTGAGTTCCTTTCAGCCTAACAATTACCTTTTGAGTCCTTGAAGTTACCTTATGTGAGGGTTCAATGACTGTTTCAGAGAAAATGAAGTATTTAAGCATGGCAGTTAGCAAGTCTTCAGAACTGTGGCAAACTAGACAGTAGAGAAATAAAATTCAGTAAAAGGAGCATCTTGAAAGATGCTTATACTGGTACAGAAAGAACATCATCTGAATTTGCCACTCTCTGCCTTGACAAAACTACTATCTTGTTCAAAAAGGAAGGAAGTCTTCAAAGAAAGTAACCCTAATTTTGATAAGATTGTCATGAAGCACCCAGAAACATCAGTACATGGAGTAGAAAACCCACTATCCTTCTACAGCACACAGCCTGTTACAACACAAATGCAAGAGGTACTATTTGTGTTCATGAACACTACACCAAGCTCATTTTCTTATTCCTAAAATTGCTTTACTTACTGACTGCAATAACTGACATTTTTCTTTCACTTCAACTTCTTACACTAACAAGACAAACATACCAAAATCCCAAGTGTCAATTAATCACAATCACTTGATGTTTCTTCACCTTACTCAAATGGAATCTAAAGAGACACTGCTTACAAGGCTGGTGCAGTGTGACCTCAACACAACCATTCAGATAATGCATGGAAAACCAGAGTTTGCAACCCAAGTGACCTAAGATGGCTTTCACTGCCTGAAGAGACAGCACCTCTATGAAGATAAGCAGCTGTTGACCAAAACATTGCAGACTTACATCTACCTTTTTAAACATGCCACAACAGATACAGCTTACAGCAGCCTACAATTCTCTGACAAACTATCCTGGTATTATCTTGGAACTTGTGCTGCAAATTCCTATATTTTTATTTTTAAAAACATTACACTTCTCATTTCTTTAAAAGCTAGACCATTGCACTGAAGGGTGTAAACGAAAAAATTCGGTCACCGGCTAAATGCAAAGCCATTGCACATTAACTGGAAAGATGCCCCTCGCACACACACCAAGCAGATCAATGGTGCAAGTCACAAATGCAGGAGATTATCCACAGAATACCAGATAGCTCATCAATGCTCAAGCACTCAAGGAAAGTCACAGTCAACCCATGTTAAGGGAACCATTAATAATTTTCAGGTAAGTCACTTCCCTAAAGTGTAATTTACACAGTACTGCATTCAAATATGATTAAAAAGAAAAATCCAACCCCAAAATCATTATTGAAACATGCAAGAATGAACAGCTGATTGCTGAGAAGCCCTCCATCACTGATTTAAGGCACAATAAGAAAAGTGAGTGTAGCTGACTGACAGCCAGACTTCATTTTCTATTGTCAAATTCACGAACAGGAGAAACAGATTCCAGCTTCATAGAGACAGAGACATTTTGTCAAATTTAAAGTTACAGCTTGTCTCCATGATCTTCTAATTCATTCTCTTTTCAGCTCTTATTACAAGTTAAATTACCCCAAAGATTAATTATCTTGGTCAGTAGCAAACACAACATATAATTGGTCTTAATTCCTACCTTTCCATTCATATCTCTGGCAGCATCTTTTGCATCTGCTGGACTCTCAAATGTGACGAATGCAAATCCTCTGGACTTGTTTGTTTCCCGATCTTTCATCAAAAGGACTGCAGAAACAAAGTCACATCAGCCTTCCCCATAACTCCCTCTAACAGACACTTAACCTTTATTTAACCTTTTAAGCTCAGAACTTCTTAGAGGACATGTAAGCACCATCATTTCAGATGATCAATGCCAAAAAAAGTCATCACAGCTATGCTGTTGTTTGTTTTTATCATTATCATCTCAAGAAATTTTTTCTTTACCTTCCACAATGCGCCCATATTTGCCGAATACAGCCTCGAGGGCTTTCTCATTAGTCTCTGTGTTCAGGCCCCCAATGAACAACTTCCCAGGACGATCTGCTTCAACCATTTTGATTCTGTAAATGACCTACTAAAAAGAATGAGGCCATTATTAACAAAACATCACACTGCAATAGAAACTTCATGGTATCTAAATGACTTCTGTCCTCAAAAATACAAGCAAATTTTCTTTAGAAGAACGTTAGGTAAGAAATAGGAGGTATAAAAACTTTAATTACTATTTTTTCTAACGGAAGCAGATGGAAGTAGTATTAACAGTTACTTCTTCACATTACATAGAGCATTTAAACGATATTAAATAGAACTTTGGAAAGTAGAACAAAGCACTGTTAAAATAAAGCAATATTGGTGAATGGGAAAACTCTTCCAGAAGCGCTGTTCTTTGCCCTGGATAGCACCTTTAAATCCTGGATGTTCCAAGTAATTTACTTAACATACCGAAGTAATACAAAATTATTAACTCTTCAAAGCATCTTGGGTCACTACTTTTAAATTAAGCTCATTCTTTGTGTTATTTAAAGTACATTGAGCCTATGCTGAAGTCCTGGCCTACACAACATGTGAGACTGAACAGACACCAGACCACCACCGCAGTTCTATACAGCAATGCCACTGCTACAAGCGCGGGGGCGGGAGGGCTTAAAAAAAAAAACAAAAAACCCAAGAGCCGAAGACAAAGCCAAACCTCTCCGTGCCTGGCAGGCCGCCCGGCGCCTGTGGACAAGCGCTGCCCGCGTGTCTCCAGCGCGATGGCGGGAAGGCCCGTGCCGGCTCCGACACACACGGGAGCGCGGCCAAAGCACCCCCGAGGGAGCCGCGGCGGGGCCGGGCCGGGCCGCACAGAGCCCGGTTTCAGCCGCGCTCCGGGGCACGGAGGGGCATCGGACCCTCCGCGGGCTCGGGCACCGCCACAAAATGGCGGCCACCTTTGGCAGCAGGCTCCACTCCGTCCCCGCGCCCAGCGGCCTCCTCAGCGGTCACCCACCGTGCGACTCAGCCCCGTCTGGCACATCGACGCGGCGCTCCCGCCGT
>VZTR01026021.1:144407-158367 GCA_013400775.1 Chaetops frenatus
CGCGGCCCCCCGCGGCCCCAGGGCCGGCGCGAAGCTCCCGCCTCGGCCCCGCCGCAGCCGGGGGACGGCAGGGCCCGGTGGGGACGGGGGACGCCGGGGCCGAAGAGTCCCGTCCTGCCAGGAGCGGGGAGCGGGCCGGGGACAGGCGAACGGTGGGATCAGAGCGGGCGTGGGCCGTGGGAAAGGCGGAGTAGAGCTTTGTTTGCCGGCTACGCCTCGTCCCGAAGGAGTCAGGGCCCACGTGGAGTGCTGTGCCCAGTTCTGGGCACGTCAGCACGAGAAAGGAGCTACTGGAGATAGTAATCACCACAAAGATGATTAGAGGTCTGAAGAAATCTCTCTTACGAGGAGAAATATGGAAACTGGGGCTGTTCAGTCTAGAGAAGAATGAGAAGGGATCTCACTAATGCCCATAAATATTCCTAAGCCAGGTGCTGAGAGGATGGTGCCAGAGTCTTAAGTGGTGCCCAGTGACAGAACAAGAAGCAATGATCATAAACTAAAATACAAGAAGTTCCACCTCAACATGAGAAAGAATTGTACACTTAGGGTTGCAGAACCCTGGAACAGCTGCCCAGTGAGGTCATGGCATCTCCCTCTCTGGAGACATTCCTGTGTCACCTGCTCCAGGTGACCCTGCCTTGTCAGGGTGATTGGACTGGATGATCTCCCAGAGGTCCCTTCCAACACTAACTGATTTTGTGAAGCAGCAGATCTATCATTTATTAGGAAGGAAAATGACAGTAGTATCAGTTTAACTTTGGAGTTTGTGCAGGAGCTTAACCCAGTTCGCTAAAACAGCCTTAAAGGCATTTTTAATTAGTTTGATTAATACATGTACATGGCAGCACCCCTTCTTTGGAGAATAACAGCATACCAAAACAAGTGTGGTTTAAAGTTAAATGTGTTATTGTTGGCACAAAGTTTTGCCACTTTTGTTCAACTAATTCCATTTGTTAATTATACTTGAAGTTCAGTTGTGATTTTCTTTGGCTGGTTAAACTTGATAGCAGAAAAGTTAGGAGGAAATGTGCTCATGCAAAAATTGGCTAAATTTTCATTATTTGAACCTGTGTATTATCTAAATTGATATTAATCAGTCATCAAGGCCTATTTTCTTAGGGCCACCCAGTCTAATCACCATACAGTCTTTTAAGTTCTCCCTTGCAGTTCTTGCTTGCAGTTTTCCAGCCTTTCACTTCTGGGAGGTGCCACAGAATCTATGGACTGTACAGGCACTGCCCAGTGCTGTTACAGTTGCACAGCTGCATAACTGCTGCATTCTGATAAGAGAACATCAGACTCTACCCTTATGTTCAGTTTTTCAGCCTGTCAGATACTGATATTCAGCTGCTGTTTGTGCTATGAGAAGCAGAAGGCAGCATTGCCTCAGACTAGCTCACAGATGTGTTGAGGACACAAAGGAAGAGAGCTCTCAAGCACTAGTCTAAACTCCAGTATGTACTTGAAGATGTCACCTTTCCAGTGTGGATGCTCAGTGTCTCTGGATGCTGTTGCTGTGAAGGGGAAAAGGGAAGATGACCTTTGTAAGGAGGTGGGAGGGGGGTGGTGTCTGTGATATCAATGCAGTTGCCTAAGAAAGGCATTACCAGACACTCATCCGATTATCATATGAAAAAAAGCTTCAAATTCTAGTTTCAATACAAAAGAATTTAAACTTCAGAGCCTCCCTGGGATGGATAGTGAAAACTAAAGCAAATTGTTAGTTCTGTAAGAAATGCACTAAAAATGGCCTCCATCAAGGTGGGGTGTCTGTGCTTCTCTGACCCATGGTGTATTTATTGACTGCCTCACAACTGGAAAAATAAGCAAATGCAAACAAAAGTCTCTTTTTCTGTCTCCTCTGATTAAAAAAGTAAAATATTTCATTGATAACTCCAGGCTTTATTTTATTAACATTTTGTTAACACATACTGTACATATAGTTAGGTGGGATTAGCATGAACATAATGGCATTTGAACATAAATGCTGTAATTGTATCAGGGCCAAATTCTTCTGTCCACTGTTCTAAAAGGTATCTTCATGAGGCTTCTCATCAAAACCTAGGTGCATCCTCATTGCAAACTGGAACAGTATTTTAGTCTCTCACTATGCAGTGTATGTATGGTCTTGGTCCAAATTCAGTCAGATCTTTTCCTAGAGGATTAGAGGATATATAATTCTTTAATTCTTCTAATCCTCTCCTCTCCTCCCCTNTACAGAAATCATGAGGGAACAAACTGCAGTCTGAATGGAAACTAGTTCCTCTTCAGTAAGAAGTTCAAGGATGAAGAGCTATGACATTTTCTTTTGCAGATGACCTTTCAACTTTGAATTTTCTGATAGGAAATTAGGTAGTAATAACAGATCCTATGCTGGACCCTATGGAATACAAAACACACTTGGGTGGGACAGTTGGGGAAACAGAGACCAGAAAAGCTTCACCAACCTTTACACAAAAGACAGTTGCTCCCTAACTATAGGTATATATATATAGGTATACTTGCCCTTGCATTATCATATTTTTGAGAGTAGAAGAAATGCAATTAAGTATGTTGCTTACAAATTCACATACATATAAGCTGATCTCTTCCTGCCTTTTCATTGATAACCCTAAAAATGAGCCAAGTCGATGGGAGAGGTTGGCAACATTCCATGAGGGTAATATTTTATGGATTTTTGTGATAGCTTTCAACAAAAATGTCACTCTCTCTAATGAATCCTTGGATGTTTAACAATGTAGTTGAATTTACACTGCAAACTTGTTCATGCAGAGGAAAGTGTTTTGGATCTCCTCTGTACCACGCTGCATATTTTCATCAAACATATTTGCCTTTTACCAAGTTCACTATGCTTTGGGTTTAAACTGGATAAAGGGTTAAGGAGAGCTGAGAGATGGGGACTAATGAATACATAAATAATCTGATCACAAAAGACTCATTCAGAATTAATTAAAAAGGGAATGTAATTCACTGTGGATATGTAATCAAAAACTAATAACTGAAAAATTAGTTTAATAGTTTTGTAACAAGGAGCAATTTTCTTGGCACCGTCAGTTGATAGGTGTTTATAGAAATTCAGGAATTTTCCTCTTTAAAACTCAGACTAGAGTAGATGAGAACAGCACAAAATAATTGTTTCTGGCACTGACTTTGTCAACCATTTCTAATCTGGAACTTCCTAATGTGCTTCTCCCAAATCACCCATTCACCGTGGCTCCTTTCAGTTCAGCAATACAAGGTGGATCATAGGTCCCTAAGACATAGCTGGAACTGCCTGAAACGACAACTCTAATTTCCAGGCTCAGCTGAAAAGACATGAGAATTCCTGTGCAACCCTTATTCTTTTGCCTGTTGCCGTTCTGTGAAAGAGGCAACTCACTACAGAGTGATGAACTGGTTAAAATTATTGGACATGGATGTTTTGCAGGGTAATACAAGTGTAATGTTATAGTCTGGAAACAAGAGTGGCAACCGCTTGCCAAAATGGGAAATATAGAAAGAATGAGGTGTTTGCTACCCAGTATTGACAGCTATGCTTATAGCACAATGTCTCAGAGAGCTTCGAGTACCAGTCTTCCCATGGTTGCACAGAGCTAGGCTTCCAGCCATCACTTGCACTTACCCTGCTCCTCATACAGGTTTTGCAGCTGCCCCAGAGTGCTGGTCCTGCCATCGCCACATGAACAGGAGAGGTGGCCCTGGAGGTTGGCATCATATTTGTGGCACCACTGTGACTGTCTTATACCAAGAGGCCATGGGGCACATCCTACTGCTGTGGCTGCAAACATCACAAGCTGCATCAAAAACCCACCAAATATAATCTTCCAGATTGCTATATGAAAACTTGGATTTCCACCCGTAATTTCTGAGCTGATAATATCTGGCTTAAGCATTTCTCACTAACTCTACAACTCCCTGAAAGGAGGATGTAGCCAGGTGAAGAAGGTCAGACTGTTTTCAGGGCAAGTGACAGGTGAGAGGCCATAGACTCAGGTTGTACAGGGGTAGGTTTAGTTGGACATTAGGAGGAATTTCTTCACAGAAAGGGTACTTAGACATTGGAATGGGCTGCCCAGGGAGGTGATGGAAATACTGTCCCTGGGGGTGTTTAAGGAAATACTGGACGTAGCACCCAGTGCCTTGGTCTGGTTAACATGGTGGTGGTCCGTCCTGTGTTAAGCTCGATGACCTCAGAGGTTATTTTCCAACCTAATTGATTCGGTGCTTTTTGTTGAGGGCTAAAACCCGAGAAGAGATTCTGTTATCATAGAATCCTAGAATGGTTTGGGTTGGAAGGGACCTTCACAATCACCCGATTTCACCACCCCACCCCGCCCGCCACGGGCAGGGACACCTTCCCCTAGAACAGGATGTTCCAAGCCCTGTTCAGGCCTTGAACACTTCCAGTGATAGGGCATCCACACCTTCTCCATGCAACGTGCGCCAGGGCCCCACCACCCTCCACGGGGCGAATTTCTCGCCAAGATCCCGTCTAACCCCGCCCTCTGGCAGTGGGAAGTCGTTACCCCTTGGCCCGTCGCCTCCCGTTCCTCGGAGTGCCCTTCTCCGAGATGGCGCCCGACGCTTCCCCCCCTCACTGCGCAGCCGCTGTGGTCCTGACCCGGCCGTGACGCGACCGCCCCGCCTCCGACTGTGCTGGGGCCGCCTCCGTAAGGCGCTGGCCGGGGGGGTCGGGGCTGCAGCTGCGCCTCATGGTGCCTTTGCCTGTCCAGGCTGCAAGATGAGGCTGCTAGCTGCCGCAGTCTTGCTGGTGGCGCCTCTCGGCGCCGCCTTCTACCTGCCCGGTTTGGCGCCCGTCAGCTTCTGTGAGGAGGGCGAGGAGACCGAGAGCTGCAAGGTGAGAACCCGCACGGGCGGGCCCGACAAGGGCCGTCCCCTCCCTCTGCCCCGTCGGGGCTCCCGCGGCGGGGGGGAACCACTGGGTATTCCCAATCCCGCCACACGCGGGTGGTCTCCCGCGAGCGGCAGCCTTTACTCCGGGAGGACAGACACCCCCAGCTGGTATTCCCTTTTCCCGCTGAACTTTCCAGCCAGTGCTTGGGAGGACCCTTAGTTCCTTGTTCCTGGTGTGGCCAGGGCCTGTCAGCAGCCAAGGGTAACTCCACCATGGGGTAGCAGCATTTGCTAGTTAACCGCGCGTTTCGTACGAGCCACACGTTTGTTTCTAAAAGTCCGTATTTTCATACTTTTTCTCCTCTTTTACTTTTTCAGTCACTAATTGAGCTCTTCGTGAACAGACTGGACTCTGTTGAATCAGTTCTGCCATACGAATATGATGCGTAAGTACATCCCGACAGGTTTCCAGAAGCGTTTGGAAAGGCGCTTTTCAGTTACCGTGAGGGTGTCAGTATTTTGGCTGTAGGGGTGGAAGAGGGAATCCAGCGCTCAGTGGCAGGAATGAAGTACAAGAGGGTGGGAAGGATGAAGGCCACACCTGTGCCACCTGACCGTCCTCTGTTATTGTTAAAAAAAGGCTGCAGGATTTCTTATGGGTGCATTTTTTTGAGCTGAGTACAAGATTTAGTGTTGACTGTTTGACATATTTGAAAGTTCTTTCTGTTACACAAATCTAGGAAGGTGCTTTGAGTTCCTTTTTTTTCCGGGTAATGGAAAGAAACTTGGAGACCAGTCACTGTTAACTTTCCTCTTTTTTTGCCAAGGATCCATAGCTAATTCTTGGTTTGTTGGTTTTCTTTTATTTTGATTCTTTTATATGAAAACGTCTGTCTGCTTTTGCAGACATTTATAGGCCTACGAAGCAATGATAAACAGTATGATTTGCAATCTTGTTGTTGGGCACAGAAAAGAGAACTTGCAGGTGTTTTAGATCTTTCCCTGGGCAGTGCAGCAGTAGAAGCAAGACCAGAGACTAGCTAAAAAATCCCCATGTCTCTGTTTACATTAAATTTTATGGAAGCCAGTGAGTTTAGGACCATTGATTGAGGAAAAGTACTTATGTACCAAAGATAAAGTATGTGTGTCTTGTTATATTTGAATTTTTTAACATGACCTGCTGCTACCTGCATTTAATGAAGAGCCAGAATGATTATATTCTCCCATATTCAGCAGTTTCAGGCTGTATGTAGTTGAGCTGGTGAATAGTGTTTGACAGTGTGGCACTGTAATACTAAAAGCATTTTCCTTCTTTGAAATGTGTTTAATGTTAAATGCTATTTGTAAATATTCCTTTAAGAAAAGGGTGTGGTTTTTCAGAAACTTTTTGCAAGAGAAATGATGTAGCACAGTCCCTTTTTTTCCCACAAAATGATTCCATTGTTTGTTTAAATTGCCATTTGAAGAGTGGGTGGACTAAGCATCGTGCATTTTGTTAAAGATATGCTGGAATATATATTGGTTTAAATTGTTATTAAAATAGATGCCAGTGTTCTTCACAAAGGCACTCAGATTTTTTACTACCAGTGGCTGAACTGTCAAAAAATAATGAAAACTACCATGTTAAGGACATAATTCAAGAATTTGTTTTAGGCTGCTATTTACAGTTACATGTCAATTAAAAGGGAACCTTTGCTACTTTTTTTCCAGTTTTGACTTCTGTCAAGACAAGGAAGAGAAAAGACCATCAGAAAATCTTGGACAAGTGCTGTTTGGGGAAAGAATAGCTTCATCTCCATATAAGGTTGTTTTATCCCTTGAAGTTGATTCTGTTTAAATTTGATAGCTGTTGTTCTGATGGCTGTAATCCATAGACATAGCTGAAGATTTCATGACTGGTTGATTATTTTTGTTTATATTTTTTTACTATAAGCACTATGGCGTTTATGTAATAAAACCTGATAAAACTCCTCCCAGCCCAAAGGCATCTTAGTTTGGCTAATTACGGTTAGGAAACTGAGCCAGTAATCGCCCTTCTTGCCTGTTGCTCTGTGGTAGAGAAGTCCAGAAACTCTATCTTAGCTAGTTATTTAATAGCTGGATGTAAGGCATGTTAGGTGATCTGGAATAATTTGTTTATTAAATGTAACATTGGACACTATAACGTGATGGTTTAGGAACTGTTTTGTATACTTGGTTGTAGTATTAGGCAACTTCTGGAGTGGGAAGGGAAAATTAGGTTATGGCTCACTTGCAGCTTTTCTCTGCTTGTATATGCTTATCATCTGTTGTCTGAAACTAAATTTTTCATTGTTCATGCATATCACTTGGAACCTTCTGTAAAATAAATGTATGGAAATATTTTGTGAATTGGGTATATGGTATTTTTCTGTATCATGCCCTGCATTAGCAATGACCAAATGTAGCATATCTAAAAAGCTCTGCCATCAGCTTGGGACAGTTATTAGTAGTTATTAGTGGAGGAGCTGTGGTCAAACAATGGCCCTTGGTGTTTGAGGGCTATATGGTGTTCAAATGCAGTTTCCAGACTGGGATTTGCCAGTGAAGCTGAAAACTGCTATGTGTGTGTGTGGCGATTGCTGGATAATCCAAATCCCTGTGAGAAAAAGTGGCAGCAGTTTCTTAGTCTGCTGCTGCTCAGTCATAAGGGACCTGACCACATCTTTTCATTAGTCTGTTAAGCAGGTGATGGCCCCTCCCATGTATGAACTGCTCTTGGGAATCATCTTGATTCTCTGACCTAATGTAATTTTAAGTCTTATGACTAGTGGTCACAAGAAGCTTTTAAATATGTAGCATGATGAGTCATTTGGACTGGATATGCATTGAATAGATTAAGTATTATAACAATTATTTGAAATGGCTGCACACTACAGTAATTAGAAAGTGCTGTTCCTGGTTAGCGTTTGGGCCTTGATAACATTAGAATTTTTGTCATGTTTTAATCTCACTAACAGGTAAATATTAGCTGGGTTAGAAGTTGGAGGTGCAACTGTGTGTCTGTGTTAGGTGATGTCTGTGCTTGAAGCTTAGATGTTGTGCAACTTGCATTTTTGGCAGCCTTATCTAACTTGGTTGTTGAGAGGAAAACATGAAACATTGAAGAAGGGTGTAGTGAAAGTCTGTTTCAGGAGATGATGAAATTGTCAAAGTAAACTGGTAAAAGAAAAAGCAATACCTTTTCTAATAGTTTTCAGTCCTCAGGGTTTATCCTTTAGAAACTTAGAGTAAGGAGGTAAAATAGCTAAAAAATCCCCCCTACTTTACCTGAAAAAAACCCAAAAACGCTAAAAGATCTTTGAAGCAAAATTGAAGTGACTTTTTTTGCATGCTTTTTTTAACAGTTCACTTTTAAAAAGCAAGAAACTTGCAAGAAGGTTTGTACAAGATCATATGAGCCAGGAAACAGTGCTGATAAAAGCAAACTGGCTTTTTTGAAGAAAGGAATGCAGTTGAATTATCAGCATCACTGGTAAGCCAGGACATGTGCTTGAGGTTGGATTTATTTTCTGCTTTTGGACATTTGTTGTCTGTTTTAAGTGGTTGCTTTCTTCCTTGTATGTGATAGTTGTCTCTCTACTGTGCATCTTGTAGGCACTACTGAAAAGTGTGTGCATTACATGAATGTGAAATGTCACTGTGAAGTGAGGTGCATCCCTTTCTGAGGACGTGTTCTTTGATGATTTCTGTCTAGGATTATCGATAACATGCCTGTAACGTGGTGTTATGATGTGGAAGATGGACAAAAATACTGTAATCCAGGATTTCCAATAGGATGTTTTGTAACTCCAGATGGTAGAGTTAAAGATGCTTGTGTTATAAATGTAAGTGGTGGAACTTTTTTTGTTAGTATAGGATGGTTTCATATGTGGTTTTACTTTTAAGCTTTCTTTTCTGAGAAAGAACAGATACATTTGTAAACATGGTTAATGTTCAGACTGTGGGCACTGACAGAGCTGAGTGCTGCTAGCATGTGCGGTGTCTCACTGATACAGTTCTCCAAATAAAACGTTCATACAGACCAAGATATGTTTTACAAAGCTGTAAAATAATGGTGTGGGTGTTTAAAAGCCTTAGAAAATAGAGGTTTTGTTCTGAAATTTCATGTGTATCCATTCTAGTACCTTTTCATCCTTTGTCTAGGTCATGTTCACGTGCAAGATGTTGTTTTATCAGTATCAGATAGGAGCTTTCTTGTGAAGTCGTAGAAATGAGCTCTGTTCTAGTTGCAAAAGTTAAATCTAGCACAGTTTACAAGTTAAATGTGTCAGGGTTTTCCCAGGCGTCTGAAGGATAACAAACATAGCTGTGGCGGAAAACTACGTTGACAGTTGGAAATGTGTCAGTCATCCTGGGAGTTCCATAGTGAACTAGTACAGTTACAGGTAATAGTGATAGAGTTTTATCCCTCCTGGGTGAGAGACAGCTTGGTGAGTTGAGAGAGCTTTCCATGACTCTGCTTTACCACTTGACCTGCTGCTTGTGTGCAGTGCAGTCAGTTCATTTGTATGCAGCAGGTCCGATGCTTCTTTGAAGTGTTGCATTTATCATGCACGTTCAGTTTACTCTATCTACAGTCACCTTCCAACTTAGTGACTTCTCAGGCTCTTGAAAGTGATCTTTTATACAGGTATATTAATGTTGAAGTGTTTCCCTTTGTTGCTCCTTCATACAACACCCATCTCATCTTGAAGTTCTTGACTTCTTGCGCCCTCTCCTGTTGGAGAAGTTGCTCAGTCTCCTGATCATGTTTTGTAGTCAGAGTTTAACAAGAAGAACACTTTCTACCTCTTCAACCACGTTGACATAACAATCATGTACCACAGTGGAAAGGATGAAAACTGGCCTGGTGCAAGACTAGTGATGGCAAGACTGAGACCACAAAGGTAATTGTGCATTAAAGCAGCAGGTTCTGGTACTCTGGAATCCTAACAGCAGTTCCAAAGAGAACAGTTCCTTAGAGATGTTATTGGTGTTAATAAATTCTGAATAACTTGTTATTCTGACTTCTGGTGAAGCTTTCAGTATGCTGGTTTATGTCTGGAACTATTTACAAGGACAGCTCCACAACTGTGAATGTCATTTATCTTTGCTTTTAAAGTGTTCCCCAAAGTCCCTTGTGATGGAAAAGCTGCTTATGCAGACTTTAGAACCTGATCCAAACAACAGAGCCTTTTTTGTGTTTGGTTGATTTGGATCTGGGTGTGCATGTTTTCAGATACGCTGAGTAACAGTTTCCCATGTATCTGTTACCTGTCTCCCAAACTTACTTTATGAATGTACAGGTGTACTTTTTCCTGTGTAAGTTTGGATACAGAGGTATAGGTGAAATACTGTTAACATTTGTATTCAGAACTCCAGATAACAACAACTAATTTCCTAAGAAGACAAACTGATTTTCTCAAACAGTAGCTGCTTAGTTTTTGTGTTGACCAAAGTGGAGATGCAACAACTCCAAGGTCAGAAGACCGAAGTGACTGCTTTGGCCCCTAGTCAATCTGTTCATACACAGTTCATATTTATCTGTATTTGAAAACTGCAGTCCAGTTATAAAATTTCAAAGTAAGTCCGTTTTTTAATAGCTAAACTTTTCTCTCCTGTAGAAGTTCAGTAAGTTAATAAATTACACTACTACAGTTTCTAAAGTCGTACAGACATACTTGGTACAATGTGACTTGGTTGTACTTGGTTTTTTTCTTACAAAGGTATGGTGTGTTTTTAGTGAATTATGCTTGCTATGCAAGTTTATTCCTTCCATGAGTGCCAGGAAGGTTCTACCAATCTTACTCATTTTTCATTAATGCTTTATCAGTAGAATCCTAAATGGCTGAGAAATTAGAATTTGCCTTTTCCCTGGCAGTGCAGACCATGAGGGGGCAGTTAGGTTGCACATAACCTTAATTTTGTCATTCTCTGACCAGGTGCTTTGCTTTAACCTTGAAGCTCCCTTGATAGGGAGTATTTGTTATTGGAGCACAATGCTAAATTTTTTTAAAGGAAATTAAAATTTTTTAAAATTTCATTTAATTTCTTTTCCCCATTAGCTACAAGCATACAGATGAGAACAACTTAAGTTGTGAAGGTCCACCTATGGAGATTCCTGGAGAATTCACCAATAAACTGAATTTGGTTTACACTTACTCTGTGACATTTGAAGTAAGTATTAAATCTGTTACATGAATATGTAATTCCCCAAAAGAATGAAATCAAAGCAATTGGATAACTTGCTAATAGCTATAATTGGAATACAGCAGTATAAATTCTGTAAGGATGGTCTTGTGAAGTATTCCTCTGAAAAGCTTAACAGGATTTTGTTCCTGTAATTTAAGTGACACTATGAGTATATAAATCAAGACCTTTTTTCCCCCCTGTGTTTTATTACTAGTAGAAAATTAGTAGATTGAGTAACTGCAAGAGTTGTCTTCCTTGAGGTAAACTCCACTTTCAGATTTTAGTCAGTGTGCTGAGAGTCTTCTGTTAAAGAACAGTTTATATTTGAGCACATTTCTTTGTTAAATGTTGACTTGTAAAGCTTTTTCTCATGAAGTTGCAGGATTTGTCTTGTTTTGTGTGGTTTTTACTTTGTTCACTGGCTTTTTCTTGAGTAGATAATTTATTTTTTAGAATTAATACTCTGATGTTTACTAATACACTAATGCTTTATTCAGCCTGTAATGAGGAGGAAATTGCTTTCTGGCAAATGGGTCTTTACCCCAGCATGGAAAGTGAGCCTCCTGTGAGTATGACAATAATTTGATTCAAGGTACTTCAAACCTTGGTACCTCTGTTCCAGTCTGTCCTGAAAGCATGGTTGTTTTTCTGATGTAAGACACCAGTCTTAGAGGGTTTGGTCTAAAACCACCAGCTTGTTTCATACAGGCCGTGAAGCAGCCATCATATAGCAACAGCTTTCATCCTGCCAAATTGAGTTTGATTTGAACTAGTGACCTTGAGGTGCAAGGGTTGATATCTTGTTACTTTTCCCTTGAGATGCTCTTTTGATTCTGATTTTCCTACATGAATGAGCCTTCTGTCATTAACATTTGTGCTTAAGTCTTGAGATAAATTGTGATTCAGAACTTCAGTGTGAACTTTGGTTACTCATGCAATGGGTGAGGTGTTTGGGTACCTACACTCTTTCTCCCTGTGAGCAGGTAAGGCTCACATCCAGTGGGTTTGGATACTTCCAGTAGATGGCACTTCAAAACTGCTTATTTTCTCTGCCATAAGCCTTGATTTGAAATATGTCATGTATTTTACTTTTTATAAGTAGTTTCAAAATAACTTAAAAGGAGAGCGTTTATCAGTGGGAAGTGTTTTTAAATAGGAAAGCATCAGTTTCAGTAAGCCTGACTACATAAAGCAGTAAAATGTGTAACTGTTTTATGGTTCTTTCTAATATGGCACCTGACTTCTGATGAGAAACTTACGGTGTGTGCTTTAATTAACTGAAATGGACGAGGTATTTAGCACTGTGTGAAAAATACACATCATCATGGCTCTAGTGTTTAGTACACAAATGTACAAAAATGTAAGCATGAGAGCAGTTTGGTAGTCAGCTACACAAACTTAGCACCTTGTAAGCAAATGAAGAAATTCAGCAGAACTTCATGCCAGTCAGGGGATAGAATTTGGTAGGAGGACAACATGTGTATACATCCAAGGAGAACAACTGGGGAGGACAAGGCTTGTGGGTCAGAAAGAGTCCTCAGTTGTACACATGAAGATCCATCACAGGAATATCTGGAAATGGAAGTTGTCTACCAGGAATCAGGAGTGGGAAATAGTTTGTATTAGCCAGCACTATGGCAGAGGGAGAAGAAGTCTGTGCTAAATGCATTAGAAGTGATGGGAAAAACGTATTTCTAGTTTCCCCTGGAATTTTTATCTAGATTATATTTGACAAAGTTGAATTTCAAAATCAGCATGCTATGCTGGGAGAATCTTATAGTGATGGCATGACTGTTTTTCAGCAGTTGGCATCTGCAGGCAGCTGCATCCCAAATCATGGAAAGATGAGGCTTAGTAAAGTGTAATTTAAAGTTAGAAGATGTGGATAGGAGATTTCAATGAAAAGATACTCTTTTAGAGTCTCTAGAAATGAATTATTGCGAGAGAGAGTCTTACATCCAGGGCTGATACGATACCAAGCTTAGAAATGAATGCTGACTGGAAGGTTTGGGGAAGGGATGTGGTGTGCTTATTCCCTCTCAGAGACTGCAGCAAACTTGTACTTGCTTCTATTAATTGCTATTTCATTTCCTTATAGGAAAAGAATAGTATTAAGTGGGCATCCAGGTGGGACTATATTTTGGAGTCCATGCCACATACAAACATCCAGTGGTTTAGGTAAGATTTGCATTTATTCAGTGAGTAACCTTGCAGGGGAGCACAAAGATTTCTTAGTCATATTTCTAGGGAGATAGAACAAAGTCTGTAGGTTTTCAGTCAATAAAACTTTTTGCTTTCATACGTGAAGTAAGTTTTCATCTCTTGGGAGCAATTGTTTTACTGCATTTTGTGAAAGGAATGCATCATCAGTGTCCAAAAGGAAAGCAGCTTCCATTGTTTTACTTTCTCATCTCCATTCTGGAGAAGTTTTGAGTCATTGCAGCTCTGCAGTGTTCTTACTGTTACTGTCTGGCTTTGACTGCCAAGTGAGAGGTACGTATGTATAATGCATGTTTTGTAGTCAGCAGCCGCTTACAGTAAAAAGGTCTTTTTTTATGAGTAAAAGGTGTATGTGAAAAGCTCTTACTTATTTCCCTCTGTAGCATGGGAATGATATTAATTAAGTATATAATTTGTGTTGAAGTGTTAATGTTTTGCAATATAAATCTTGAAAAGGCTAATCCAAATAATTGTTCTCTACAAAATATTAAATGGCACAAAATCGATTTCATTGGTTGATAGATATAAAACATACTTGACAGTCTGCTGTAAGAACTGTAGCTGTTTCACCAGGGAAATTACTTCTGACATATATTAGGAGGAGAATAAAGGAAAGCGGTATGTAACTGTCTTTGGAATTAGCAAGGTATCATGAAATACTCTTCTTCTCACTTCTGTCTCCTAAGAAGTC
>VZTR01026023.1:0-19654 GCA_013400775.1 Chaetops frenatus
GATCTTTTAAAGTTAGAAAAGTTGATGTGAGAATCAGTGTTCTGATGCCAGCATTCTTGATAACATGGTATTTCAAAACATGCCATTAAATAGATGTGTGGGACTTGGTGTAAAGTGAAACACTAGAGTGCTGAGGTTATGGATGCAGGGATAATGTTTGCTTGTTCTGTGTAATGTTTAGAAAAGGTTTCCTAAGCCTACTGTTTACAGCTGATTTGCAAAATATTCCCAGGAATGTACGGTTGTGCTGGTAAATTATTCTCTTAACCAGCAGTAGTTTGCAAAGAGATCCCAGAGTGAGTAGGAATGGAGGTATGACCAGTCCTAATATGCAGGAGCATTTCTGATGCTCCCAGTTCATGGGCAAGTCACTGCAAAGGGCTGGCATTCCCATGCCTACCGGTGGGGAGCCTCTCTCCACCCAGCAGCCCTGTCACCAGCTATAGCAGTCAGTTGGTCATCTACCTGTTATCTATTCTTAATTTACAAAGAATTTGCTCCTGCGGTCAAAATTAGTCTGTTATGTGTTTCATTGACAACACCTGAACTAGCTAAAACAAAAGCATGACCCCCTGGTGATAATACATCTGCCAGTTTACATACACATGAATTCCCTTCAAAGCATTTTGAGATCAGGTTGGGCACAGGTGTTCTGGTGGGCAGGAAAAACAGATAGTGGTGGCTGGTGGTCTCCCAAGATGTGCCAAACAGGAGAGGAGGGGCAGTGGGATTAGTTCTGTTGAAAAAAGTAGATTATTTCCTGCCCAGCTTTATCCTTTATGTCTTGGAGCATGGAGTTGGGACTCTGGTGGCAGGAGGAGAACACAGTGCAGGGTCTGCACAGTGTCTGCCCCCACTATCAGATGCAGAGGGTACTTTGGAAAGCTTCATCCCAGAGCAGGCTTTTTGGCTATCCTGTGTTTGGGCTGTGTGACTGCCATGTATCTGCATGGGAGGGTGGCTGGAAGCAGGTGTGCTTCATTTCTAGTATAATTATGTGGCCATGTAAAATTGCTTAGGAGTACAAAAAACAAAGAGCACTCTCTCCTTACGTTACCAGTAACATCAAGGTGTTGCTGGTTTTGATCTGTCTTTCCACAGGATACAACTAGACTACTTCTAGCTCACTAGAAAGGTTATATTTCTTAGTGTGGTTAAACCTTTAAGATGTTTGAGAGTCTTGTTAATTTTTCAGTAATGTATATTAGTTAGATGTATGAGATTGAGAAATTGCAAACAAAATGCAGCTTTACTGAAGCAAAACTGGAAGGTATGGTGGCACCTCAAGTTGTATACCCCGTAGCTTTATCTTTTTTAGGATCATGTACTTCCTTTGTAGTTTGATTATTTAGATTGCCTGTGCTCTTTTTATGAAATGCTGAAAAACTGTGGCAGGCATCTTCCCACTTTGCATCATAAACACTATTTGATTAAAAGCATGTAGTAAGCTTCCTTTGTTCTTTGTTCCTCATGTTTCTACACTTTGATTTTGCCATGCCATTTTTTCTGAAAAGCTATCATTCCTGCATTTGTTGGCATCACCAGTGTGTATCAGCTTAGTCAGTCTATGTAAGTAACTACTTTGACTTTTAAAATTTTTACTAATTAATAAATGAAGAATCCTGCTTATTTCATTAGGATTTCCTAATGAATGGTCCTAATAATCAAGGACTATGCTCTGCTATGTTGAGAGAACTTTCTTGTACTTGGGGTGCCTTGTAGTTTTTGTGTAAAACTGATGCTTATTACTATGCTACTGTAACTTTCAAGATTCATAATGTGGAACAGAAGTGATTGGATGCCAAATTAATGCCTTTTAAAAACTGAATGCCTTCTCTGCACTGTTATGTTATCTGTAGTTTCCAGGTCTGGTCCTTGTGTTTTAATATGGTAGTGCTTGCTAGGGTGCTGCATAGGGGAAACACCCACGTGTTCCTCTCCCCATTCCCTACCCCTTGCAACCAGGCATTACAAAATAACTTCTTATGTGAACCCACGATGTTTGTCGATTTGAAAAGTTTTTGCTGGCACATTGTGCAAAGGACATACCGGTAGGAATTTGGTTGAATTTCAGTGTTCTGGCAAAATTGCCTGTACAGGTTTGGAACAGAAGAAATACCAAAATTTTAATTAATTACACATTTGATTGAGATGTAAAAGCTGAGGCCCTCCACATGTGGCAATTAGAGAGGTCTTGTTAGTGGGCCTGAATTATATATACTCAGTGGAAGAGTAGATTTGAACTGACTGGTCTGATTACAGGACTAATGCTTTTGTCTGTGTCAGAGGTTCCAGATATATTCTTAATTTTTCCAGATCTCAGAAAGACTTCCCTTTACTGTATAGTTTTAAGTGTGCGTGTGTATGTTTGTAAGATAAGAATGCTCTATAAACTTCGAATAAGATAAGATAGTGGTATAATTTAGTAACTTAACAACTGTAAGTTTAAAGACAAGCAAATGCTGTGTTTCCACCTGAATGATGTTTTTTAGTTTCTTTTTTAAAAACTTTTATTTTGATCTCCATTTAAAATGGTTTTGGTATCTGGTTGCATGCTTCCTTTTATTGGCTAAAACCGTGAGTTGTCAGTATTTTCTGATAAAGTACAGAAAATAGTAACAAAATATTTCAGACACTTTTATTAAAAAGCAGTTATGATTTTGCTTTGCAGAATTTGTTTATTTGATGAACTTTTGATTACTGGTTTCAGTTTATCTGATGCTTGCCCATCAGGTGACCCATCCTTTTCAATGTGTTCTGTCTTTTGAGTGTTTTCTCAGAGGATGTGGTGGTACAGATAATCCTTGTTATCTCTAACAAGGTTTGTTTTAAAATGAGAAATACTCATTTGCTCTTTTGAGTATTTCTGTTTGAGAAATACTCATAGGCTCTTTTGCTTCCACCTGAAATGCCTGTCAACTCTAGCAGATCTCATACCTTCATAAGCTTTGTAATTACATTTCCTGAAGCAGAAGTCAGGCTTAAGGAAAGGTGGAGCAGCAGCAGCACTTCCTTGTGCCTGTAACATCCTGCCCATTAAAGCAGGGAAATAGCTGTTTGGAAAGGAAAGAAGAACAACTTTTTGAACTTTCTGATGTAAAGTCAACACATTCTCCCATTTGCTGCTTAAGAACAAAGCATGTAATCATTTTCCCCCTTCTCTGGTTTCCTGGTGGCCATTTTCCAGCATGGCAAAGTTACTTGTGTTTGGAGTCAGGCCATAGCATCAGGTTGTAAGAAAGCAAGCCCTGTTCTCCAGTGCAGCCTAATTGCTGTTCTCCTGACCTTTCCTCAAATATAGGGTTTGTTTATCCAGCTTTTCCAGTGGGATATTCATTAACCATGTTCTGAAATCTGTTCATACCTCCCTTGAATGCCTACTGGTTGTGGCCTCTGATACTCTGTTCTCACTCTGCTGTGTCTTGCCAGTATTGATCTAAATAGCACTGGTATCACCCTACTCTTATGTTGATGTTATTAAAAAAATAAATGTGTGAGTGTAACCACTGTTCTGTAATTCCGAAGTGATTCACTACTATGGAATGGTCTGCCCAGATGCAAAAATTGTGAGTTGATGAGAAGGGAGCAGCATGCTCACATAAGCACTCGAGATGTTAGTGGTGTAAACTGTCTACTGATACATGGCACCAGGCTAGCACAGTGTTTGGGTAAGTTGGGACTTGTGCCATGAGGTGTTTATTGCACAGTAGTTCTCTCATGCTGCAGACTTGGTTAATGCTTGTTTATACTATCTGTAGTCTTTTTTCTAACCTGTACAAAAATAAAACAAAACCCTGGCTTTCCCTTGCTAGTTCTGCTGTTTTGAGTTTGTTTATTCTGTTCTTTTTCACCTGTAAAAAGAAAAAAATACTTTGTTCATCCTATTTAAGAAGGGAGCCTCCTGGATTTGTGGAAGTCATCTGCAGCCTAGTAGTGATTCTGTTAGTGGATGAGGACTGTGACAGCTGACACTGGTTTCTCAGACAGTGGTAGCAATTAGCAGAGAAGCAGGCATATGGCTAAAAGCACTCATCTTTCAAGTTGTCTCAGCATTGGAGGCACCTGAATTCATTTGTAAGAAATTAATGTGTGTGTATTCTGGAAAACAAATTCATACTGAAACTGGGCAACAAGTGTATTTTTGCAAAAAGGTTGGTGACAGTTTTCAATTTTTGTAATGGTGATAGTATGTTTTGTCTTTCTTTTTAGAGAATGTAGGAGTTTTGAAGAAACTTGTCCTTTTGTCAGTCTCACTCTGCTTGCAACTGAACTGCTTGGTAGCCTTAAAGATGTGATAGATAAAATCCAGGTGGTAGAAAAACAAGAGATTGAAACCCCTCAGGAGGAGGTTATCATTACCATGCTGATGAGTTTATTCAAAGCATAATCTTGCTGACTCAGTTGGTTTCCTCACAATGCAGAGATCTGAGAATTGAGTACCATCTTACCAGTGTGATCTTGAGGTCACTAGGACATGGGCTTTAGTGGTTGGTGGCATGGGGCAGGATGGCTGAAGTCCAGCAGCCAACTGCCTTTACCAGTTTGTTCTCAGCTAGGCCATGAATGCTCTACTTCATCCCTCATCCACAAGATGAGAGGAATAACTTAAACTGGGGGGTTGCAGCAAAGAGTCCAAGAGTGGTTTGAGCCTTTTGTTTTCCTTCTTACTGGAACAGCAATCAAATCTGATCTCTGAGTCTTGATAAGTTCAAACTGGAATTCCAGTCAAATTGAACGAAGGTGGAGAAAGAACTGAAAAGTTGCTGTTTGCTGCAGCCTTGAGATAATTCTCAGTACAGAGAATTACAGGGGTTCTGTTTCTTATTTTTCAACATTTGACTTCTTAAGGCTGGGCATATGAAATAAAGGTAAAATCCTATCATTCAGGTCAATGTAAGTTTACACTATAGTAGTACATGGTCACCTAGTTTGCTCCCATCCATTTTTCTTTCTTGATTTTTTGCCAGTCAGTTCAGGCAGTAGTAGGTAAAGCTGATGATTATAGTATGCTGCTTTAGAGATCTCTTTTGGATACTATATGATTTTTAATAAAATGTGGTAATATAAAGGCTGTACAGAAGGGTACAGTCATTGCAATTTTAGTTGTTAATGAAATGTGCCAGGTGATATAAATTTTCTGGTGTGTGAAAGAAGGAGGAAGATTTTCATGCAGGCCAGACTGCAGGGGTGCATCCTTTTGTCTGCACTATGAAGTAGCTAATTTGGATGTCTCTTTGAAGAGACTGGCTTTTAATATTTCTGTGGAAGCTGTGTAGAGACTTAATTGCACAAATTGCAGTGAGAGAAGTAGTATTGGTGTAAAAATATTTCCTACGTGCTTATTTCATGAAAACCTAACTTGTTTTGAAGTATAGCTACAGTCAGTGTAAACTTTGTTAGATTTTGGATGGAGTTAGTTTTTAGCTCTGTTTGTTTCATGTATATATAAAGCAGCAGTTACATAAGTTGACTGTAAATGCATGTGATGGTTTTACCATGATCATGTTAACATACTAAGAAGATACTTCTGCTACTTTGACTGAGAGGTTGTGTATTTTACTGAAGATACCAGTGATTGCTTAAAAGTTTGAGCATTCTCCCAGCCAGCCAAGGTTAGCATGATGAGGCTTTGAGGCCTTTCAAATGCAGACTTCATTTAAAAAATAGAAAGATAGTTGTACTCCCTTAATTTTTTGGGGGTTTGAGATGCATGTGTATTTGAGGAGGGCGTTTTCCCTTCAGAAAAATTTCAAATATGAGATCAGCACCCAGTTGATAGAGACAGTAACAGTAACTTTTTGAATTTGAAGAACTATGTGTTCTTCAAACAAAGTACTACATCCTCCCCATGACCATGGAATTTCTTTGAGAACACCGTTCATCTTTCTGGACTTTTTTTTCACTGTAGTGTCTATGATAAGGGAAAACTGTCAGCGTCATTCTATATCCAAAGAGCTAGTGTGTGATGTTTCCTAGATGAGAATTGTTAGTGTGCATTTTTGAGGTTTGTGTTTTTTCTTTTAAGTGGACCTAATCCAAACAAAAATGACTTGGTTCACCAAGTCTCACCATTTCTGTCTAAAACCAGCCCTAAGTCTTGGCCTGGTTGTGAAATTGTCTTTTCTCGATACGGGCATGTTTTTGTCAGAAGGTTTTATAAACAATTTGGTGACACAATCTTAGAACTACCCAACCAAACCCAGGAAGGGAATGTTGCTCTAATGATAAAATGGTGTTTGACACTTGGCAAAAGCTGGCACATCATCCAGCTCCTGCTGAGACAAGGCCCACAGCTGAGCTTGCTTCAGACTGGAAACTGCTGGCAGTAAGCACGGAGAGGAGACTATGCCTTGGGCTGGCATGGGGCTCGCTTCCCCAGGGATGGCTGGTTGGTTTCCAGTGTCAGTTTTAAAGTAAAATGCAGGTAATTGCAGTTGAAGACCTAGGAGGTTGTCATTGCAAACAACCTCTTCCTACCTTCTGTTGGATGGAACATGTTGGATTCTTGCATTGCAGGGTCATATGCAAATACTGCGGAGTACTAACCCAGGGCCCTAATGTTAGTTGTTTGATCTCTACTTATGTTAGTACCCTGGGCTTCAGACCATACTTAACCTTCAAGATATACTTAGTAGTGTTCAATACAATATCCTTTATAAGCTTGTTTCCTAATGGTCTTTTAAAAGCTTGATTTTGTTGTACAGGTCACAGAGGCTGGTAATCGATTTTAGTTCATTAAACACATTATGTGCTTAAATAGCCAGCAGTTAAAACTCACACTTTCTGAAGAGGAGACCTGAAGGAAATTATTTACTATCTGTTATATTTCTTACATCTAGTTTTACTGGAATTTGCAAAACTGAAACGGCTGTGAAGTGTTATTTAAATAATGTAATACATTTCTTTAAAAACATGTCATAGTATAGAGAGGGAAAAATGTAAAAATCCATGTAAAATCTGTTGTGTCTTTAGGGACAAAATCTAATGGCCTGAGTTGCTAATATTTGTACAATTGGTTTTCACTTTAAACAGAGGACTGCTTTTTTGAAACTGGGTTGCATGCCAGTAGCTCAAGTACAACCATGTAGGGTACGACAGGGTTTGTAACTAGGGGTTTTCAGAGGTGAGGTCATGATGAACTTAAATGAAACTTAAGCAGCAATGTTAATGTTACCAACAAGTCTATTCAGTTTTCTAGCCTTCCTTTCACAATGCCTGAATATGAACTGTGTTTATATTGCCTCTGTTTGAAGGAAAATAATTTTTTAAAAGGAATAAAGGGAAGTTACAACTTTTGTTTAGTTTCTGTGCTACTTAACAATATTCACCATATCAACATTTGAGTGTTTACATCAGAGGGGGCAGACGGAGCCATAATGTTTTACTTTGTCATTCATTGCTTTCATTAGCATGCCAAACCATATGGCAATTCTTGGGAAAAACTGAAAATAGTCAGAAAGTAACAAGTATTTATTAACTGCAATGCCTGTACCTTGTAAAATTATGATAAAATGATAAACTGTGGTGTTAAATGGGGATTTCTTTAACCACTGTGGAAGGGAGGCCACATTGCATCATGGATGAAAATAACGTTTTTTCATGGACCTGTAGCATTCAGATGTATAAACAAATTGCATCTGAGCTTTGGTGCACTTATGTCACAAGTTCTGATGTGGGTCTGGCTCCCACATGCCATTTTTGTGGTTAGTCAGTCTGCTGTAAAATGATTGAGAGGATGGAGCAACTACCTTTCAAAATACTAAGAAATTCAAGGCTCCTCTCTTTGGACAAGGAAAATAGAAGGTATATGTGATTGTGGTTTACAAAATCACAAAGGTGATATATAAGATGAATGTGGAACTGGGGTTTACCAGGTCCTGCCATATTAGGATTAAAAGGCACTCTGTGTTTTTAGCAGAAGTTACCTTCTGTCTTATAAGAGCATCTTAGAGCAGATGGCAGTACCTCTTCAAGCTGCAGTCATGAATTTTTGGAACTCTCTGCCACAAGAGATGTAGAGACAGGCAGTGTTGGCAGGTTCAGAGAGGGCTTGTGTGCATGCATAGGCACCAGGCCCATAAATGGACACTGAACAGATTCAGAAGGGAGGTGCCCTCTGAATTCCTGCTTCCACACTTGTGGATGCCAGCAGAGAGGCTGCAGAAAAGGCTCACGTGCTTGCTCGAAATAGCCTTTGTTTTTGCTGCTATCGAAGGCAGAATATCAGGCTGGATGCCCTGTACACCTTACCTGGGAGGGTGCCACTTCTCCTGCTCTTTCGGGACATGTTGTGGGCTGTTCTTGAACTCTCTCTGTCAGGATAATTGTTCAAGATTCGAGTCAGCCAAACCTGCTTAGAAAAACAAAATATTTTCCTAAAAAAGAGACTGCTTCCTTCCCCTGTGTGCCACTGTGAGAATTGGATCTCCCTGACTGCAGAAAGCAAAAGGTATTACAAGAGGATACAGAGATTGTTCTGCCCATATCTGTCCTGTCAGAAAAATTCCTCTTTCCCTGACCCAGAGAGCAACCTCACCCTGTTCAGGAGGATGCAAACATTTCAAGGTTCAGCTATGTGATAAGGTCAGTGCTTGGAGATCCTTGGGTGTCAATGTTTCTTCCTGGCCACCCTGCCCCCGGTTTGTCTTCACACCTTTTTGGCTCCTGGTATCTCTGACTGGCTGTGCCCAGTGTCTCTGTTTGGTGAGTCTCAGGGTTTCAGATGAAGGAAGAGCACATATGCGGAGTTCAGGCTTTCCCCAGGATAGAAGGAGAAATTACTGTCACTTGGAAAGCTGCTCTGCTCTCAGGAGAGTTAGGATGAGGGAGGACTAAGATGCTTGTTTCAAAATAGTTTTAATTGCAAGGTTTTAGTTTCTTTCTTTCCTGTAGGAGTGCTGGCAGGCTGTAGAAAAGAATGTTCCTGCTTGTAGAAGGAGTACCAGCTGAGATCAGAATTCCCTTTATTTTGTTTCCTGTATCCTCTGTTGGGCTTTATTTGTTGTATGATAGCACTGTTAGTTAAATCCTTTCTTTAATGCAAATGTGATGTAAGTAGGATGCACTAGCTGTAATTTTTATGACTAAAAAATACTTCTTTTAAACACAGATTAGGCTGGATTTCTCATTTTCAAACCCTCAGTGCTTAATTTCAAAAATTATTTCTGGCCACAATTTACAGCAAGATTGTGACATCTTCATTCATCTGACTGAATCGTGGTCACTGGATGTGTGGGATTAATGTGAAACATCAGAGCTGAGATAGGAACTGATGTGTGTTAGAAGATTGCTTGAATTCCCACGTCTTTGGTTCTTCAGATTTCTCATGAAAATGCTTTATACATGTTACTGGAATAGGTTTAACCTTTTGTCCACCATATTTTCCTTTATCTGTCAAGCTGAAATATTAAGAGGAGCTTGTTTCCTCATTCCTCAAGAGATGCTAATTTCTTAAAGTTTTGTGAAAATAGTAGGTTGGATGGAAGAGAAAGACCTTCTTCTATCTCTCAATAAAGAGAAGGCTGCAGTAGCAGTTTTGGGAAGGCAGGTATTTGACTCAAAGCAAGGATCCTGAGCATGCAGGCTTCATGGTTTTTAAGTTTTCTTTGTTTTTGAAACTTTTCCTCAGCCGCATCTCATAGCAGCTTGTAGCTGTTGAGTCTATTAGTGCTTTCTTACTGCATGCAGGACTAGGGTTTGGCAGCAACCGTGAGACTTAGATTTCCATAAAGCCCTTGGTGTGATGTGATTCTTCTTTTTTGGGACCACAACTTGATTTGCAGTTCACTTTAATTGTAATTTGTGCAGTTTTAGTTGTGTTTCTTGAGGATTCATCCTGAGCTAGTCTCAGCTAGGGCTGTGCACTCAGCATAAATGTTAGAAAGAGAGTGCTGCTTCTCTAAACATCTGTGCTACAATAAATGAGATGAGCATGGGGGGTGGAGGCCATAAAGAAAAAACACTTTCTGCTCTTTTTGTTGGGAGGAAGCTCAACTGTGAAGAGGCATTGCATCATGAGCTCTAAGGAAAGACCAGCTATTCCCCTTGGGAAAATTAAAGCACTTGCCTCGTTTCCCTCTTACTGGCAGCTGTTGCTTAGGAATTTCCTTTGAGAATGAAATGCTGCTTTGGTTGACCTGAGAAATGGCTTTAACACAAATGGCTGCCAATGGTGTGCACTGTAAGTGTTGTGAAGGACAGAATGATTTTCTTAAAAATTGATAGCTCTGACTAGAAAATTAGTGGTTTAGACCCAAATATATCATCTGCATGAGTTCTGATATATTCAGCTGTCTCTCTGAGACCAGTTTTTGTCTTTCCCATCTGTGCTGGTCTGAGGAAGTATCAGATCACATAAGCATCAGGGAATGGAAGGAGACCAGGATCTCTGTGAGGAAACCACTTAATTGGGCTGGGAGGAGAAAGGGGTGCTGACATGGCAGACATTACTGAGTGTATCATTTGGCTAAGTGATGGAAGAGAACCTAGCTCAGGTTCAATTCTATATATTATATATTACCTTTACAAAAAATAGCATGGAAATGTTTGTTCATTGTTTTATAGAGAAAGTTCATTTTTTGAACACTATCACCCAGAAGTGTTATTGTTAAGCCTGGCAACATCTAGGTCTTGGCTGATGGAAGAAGACACAACATGAATTTGCTCTGCTGGTTGTGCTCATACTTCACTCTACTGCTGTGACATATGCAAGGATCTGTGGTTAGGAAACTCATCACCAGGCCTAACTTTTGAAGAAAGGCAGTTTCACAATTCCTGACATACAGCCATTCTGAGGTGTGTGCTGGGCGTTTTGTAAGGCGTCGGAGATGAATCAGCCTGGGGATGAATTGTGCTCCCATTGTGCCTCAGCAGGGTACTGGCTTTGAGAAGCTGTGCCCAATCTCACGTCCAACATGCTCTTGCTCCTTTGTTTAAAACAGCTGACTTTGGAGCAATTGCTTTCCCAATAGTCCCACCCTGAGCAGGTGTGGCTTCAACCAGTTGGTGGCCATTTCAAGAGCAAGATGTCAGAAGCACGTTGTAAAGCATGGTGGAGATGAATTAAGTATTGCTGTTGCATTGGATGACTCGAGGTCTTCACAGGTAATAAATTTACCTGTTGAGATAACAAAGCGTAATTTGATCTGCTAGCCAGAAGCAGAGTTTGGAGGAGACTGGTTTTATTTAGTGGGTCCTGTTATGAAGGACCTGCTATTTCCTGTGGGAATTGAGTTTGTCAAGTCTTCATCAATCCACCTAAGTATGCTGGCCGAAGAAGACTTACTTGTTTTAACTTCTAACATGGCTAGCAAATCTGTATGGCGAAATTTAAGTGCCAGCGTATACTGAGAGCAATTCAGCTCCAGGAAAGCTGGGGGAAAAAAGCCCTATATAACATCTTGTCAGCTTCTCTTTGCATGTTGGTTAAGAAGAATTAGGAAAATTCAAAGACACAGGTGCCTCAAATTTGTGTGTTCTGCTTAATGATACTCACTGAGAGCAGCTGACCCAGTGAATCATGGTGGGCTGAGGCTTTCTTGTTCATAATAAACCCAGTGAGTTGTTCCTTTGTTGGCTTTCTGTTGATAGAAGTCATGTGGGATTTACTGTCTCTGCAGTCTGTGTGACAGCAATGTGATTTTCTGTAAGTCCTGGTGTGTAGCTAGTGAGGAGGTTTTGTTTGCTTGGTTGAAGTTGTGCCCTGATGTGTGAGTATTTGGAGTGTTCTGAGCTTTTTGTTTGGATGTACAGGATGGGATTGCCAGATTAATTAATGAAGATCTCAGCCTTAGGTTTCCAGTGACATCGAGTTATTTCCTCTCCTGGGACTCACTTTCACTTTTCACTGCCTGTGGTCTTGATGGTGAAAGATGGTGGAGTAGGGTGAAAATGATGGCTGAAGTTAACAGCACCTCTGCCTATTACATATAGCATTTTTATGGAATGATTTTGTGTCCATTTGTTTGTTTTAATCCCAGTAATCCTCTTTCTATTCAGTTCAGAGATTTGCTATGAACTATATGCTGTTAAAATTAATTGAGCCACAGGCTTTGGTTTGATTAGGAAATGAGTTAGAGGTACATTTGTTGTCAGAATACTTGCTACAGAAGGAGATAATCCCCACTTTTGCGTAAACACACAGATGTGTTTAAAGCTTAATTAAGCTTTGCCAAAATTGTCTGGCCTCTAGTGCTAGTGCAAGAAGGCAGAAATTCCTGTGGTATGTTCAAGTATGGCATCATGTCTAACTCATTTGAAGGAATGACAGCTGCCCCAGAGATGCATTGGGGCCCACAGCTCTGTAGTGGAGCTGCACCCAGGAAGGCCAAGTACAAGGGCATCACCAGGGCAAGTCTGTGGGAAATCAGCTGGCTTGGATATCTCTTGTCATGCCTACTTCCATGGCAATCCCCAGGATTAGAGTGATCTCTTTCCTAACCAGATCAAATTGCTGTCATTTTGGGAAAACAGAAATGTGAATGAAAACTCTCCTATGTGAAAATAGGAGACAGTTTCTTGCTGTCTGTTCATACTTACGAATTCACCAACGTTTTTCCCTTGTCCTTCTCAACATTCTTAATAATGCATACAGATAATTTCCTAGCTGTCAGCCTTGTGAACTTTACCCTGCNTTTCTTCTTAATAATGCATACAGATAATTTCCTAGCTGTCAGCCTTGTGAACTTTACCCTGCACCATTGTCACGAAAGGCAATAGGTTCTTTTTGTCATCTATAGTTATTAAAAGCCATTTTTGTGAAATTAAACCTTGAGGTGCACAGAAGTTAATGTGGAGTGGTTGTTTGCTTGTTTGTTTTTTCTTAAGCAAAGGTTGATATTTTAACATAGGAAATGTGAGGTTTTTTCCCCCTCTTTCCTAGTTAGTGTTTTTGCTTAATAATAACATGTTGTGAGTGACTTCAGTAATCATGGTGACAGTCAGCTCCAACAGGGTAGGTACCTGCTTGAACAATCAGAAATTAATTAATAATAAACGTTAAAGCTGAGGTGTCTAGTATTGGAAATTCAGTATCAACACTGTTAGTAGATTGGACTGGTATGAATTCCACAATGTGCATGTCTCTGGGATGAGTCTTGGCTGGTATCCATGTGAAGGAGTTCGCACTTAAACTGACAGGGAACGTTGCAAATTAAAGCCTGGGTTCTTGAAATGTGTCATATAGATGTCAAGTAGAGGCCTGCAGACTGTTCCATGTCCACTTTTTTTCCTTTGTGTCTGCTTTGTTTGCCCTCAAATAAACACTATAAAGCTGAAAGAGCCGTTGGGGAGTTGAAGTGGGCAGTTTAAATGAAGCTGTGTCTTTCTTTATTATTTGGGGCAGTTTGGGGGAGAGGGAAGATCAAAAATAGAAGGGTAAGAGGGCTCCATTTCTCCAGGGAGAATAGAGACTTGAATTCTGAAAATGTTCAGTAATTTGGCATTTGTAGTATAGTAGGTGGGGTCTTGCAACTGTGCAAAATGCTACACAACTTAGAATTGTGCTTAAGGAACCAATGGCAGAGTTGTCTTTCACTTGTGTTCCTTTTTTGCCTCAGTTTCCCGAGCTTGAAAGAAAGGTGTGTTCTCTGTGTTACGCAGGAAATCAGTATCTGAGCCCAGATCAGAATTCAAGGTTTCTGGCTTCAAGTTCTCTATTCAGACCACACCTTTCTTTTTATAGTTATGGGAAAAAAACTCTGCTCCAGCATGTCATTTAGTGAAATGCCATATAGGAGAAGCAAAACTAAGCCTAAGAGACCTAAAAATATTTGATTTTAAATTAGGAGACGGAGAAAGTTCAGCAGATTCTTTCTGGCAAGTGGAAGCTTACAATGCCACAGTAGATATGCTCATCTTTGGGGTCGTGTCTGGCCAACTGAAGTGCCTGCAAAGATGTGTGCTGTGTTGTGCTGAGTGGTGCCCAATAGACTGGGATACAGGATGGGCCACTGAAGTCAGGGAAGTCCATTCTCAGGATACACTACTTTGGAATGTGTTTGTGAGGACAGGTGGAACTGTGACTTGGTTTGGCTGTGGGGTGACTGTGTTCAGGTGTTCTCTGAAAGCATCGAGGTTCTTCAGAGCTTCTCCCTTTTCTAATTGAAGCCTTGAATCATCAAAGCTGAGAGCTTTCATACTATATATGGCATTTGTGCTAGTGGTAGAAACTGGAGTGTATTTATAACACTGGTTTGCTGCGGGAATAAAGATTTGGAACAAATGTTTCTCTAGAAAAAATCCAATTCCAGGGTCTTCTTTTACTGCTGCACATGAAATCCATAGCAACCTCATAAAAGCAACAGTTGAAAAATCTTAATTGGGTCTTCCCTATGGAAAAAACCATGCAATTGGTGTAACAATATGTATCTGGAGAGTTGCTTGTGATGGTTTATATAGTAGGCAGCAACCCTGTAGGTAACATCCTGTCTGTCACATTGGAATGCTGGGATGTTGTCGCATTGTTGGCACACGCTGGGATTTGTTGGGGTTACTTGTTAGGACATGCTGCTATTTTCAGATGTACTCCTCATTTGTTCAGAAATACCTACTTGTGCCCCAAGTAATATTTAATGAAAATTTTAAGTGTTCTTAACAGGATGGCATGGCACTGACCTGAGGAAATCAAGCCATAAAATGAGCTGAGCTGTTTTGTATACTGCTGCAAAATATTTGAAGGAAAACAGTTGGCAACAAAAGGGCATAGGTGTCTTTGGGTGTGTTGATTAAACCATCTCCCTTCAGTCCAAGTGTTCTGTTTGATTTGCTCAATGTGTTAATCTTTTCTGTTGCTGCACAGCTAATTACTGTTACGTTGAGCCTCTGTGGAATAATTACCATTTGGACTAAGAATATTCATATCCAAAATCATAAAATAATTGGTTTTATTTTGTGTTTTAAAACTGCTCTTTTGTATTTGAAGGATGTTCAGAAGGAGAGGGAACCTCATGTTTATCTCAGTAAAGAAGAAGTTAAAGAGAAGATACAAAGCTATAATTTATCTGTCACTGATAAATTAAAGATGACCTTGGTAAGTTTTGCATAGAATTCCTGTAATTTGTAATGTGAGCAGTTGAGCTGTAACTTTGTAGTGCATTGTGAATAGTTTTATCCTCAGCATCTTACATATGAAACTGTCTCTGTTTTAATGATTTTCTAAGGGACTTTTCCTTAGATTGGCAAATTAGATCTCATGTCTGAAATGCTTTTTATCCATGTAACTCTTTTACGTGGACCAAAACAAAGTGTTGTAAAAACAAACTGATGTAATTGGAAATGTGTTTAAGATAAACTGTTAGCTGACACTAAGGTGTAAATTTGTCAGAATTTTCTGACAAATTCTGAAAACGCTCAGATGGTAAAAATGAATGCATGTTTATCTTGTTTCTGCAGATACATTTTTGTCAGATTTCTTTGATGAGGATGCTCAACCAGTGAGAGAAGTAAAAACAAGCAATATTTGTTATAGGAGACTTAACTTTCAGAGTAATCATACAGGTTTTCACCATAAAGAGAGAGACTTTCTTCCCCCTGCCCCCAAAACATAGACAATACAAACTGAACTACATAAGACTTCTTATTTCCAAGGATTGTGAACCAGGTCTAATATTTAGTCCAGTCTACTCAAGATCATACTAACAAAATTCACATCTATCTGCTTAGCAAGCTGTTACTCAGTTGTTATGCTGTCCAGGTTTTCTAATACATGACACATTCCTGTGGGTGTATGGAAATTTTGAAATTCCATTATATCCTAAACCATGTAAGTATGACTATGTATTAAAAAGATCTTTGTTATGTATTTGCATATGGATTAGGACTTATTATGCCTAAAACCAGATTGTCAAGTTTTAAAGCTCAGTAAGGTTTTATTTGCTTAGCTATTTTGTCTTTCAGAAGAAACTGGAATAAACAATTTCAGATGTTAATTAGATAGGCATTTATTCTGATTTTGGGGTTTTTTGTGTGTTTTTTCTCAACATTATTTGACCATCTAAATGACTTAGACCAAGTTCACAAAGACAGCTAAAATGTGGGAGATAATTTCTGTATTTCTGCATGAAATCTGTTGCTAAAAATGGGTGTTAGTGGTCTTTTTCACTTCATAGTTCTCTCCTAAAGTGAAAACATATCACTGGTATGTTGTACATTTGCTTGATGAGGTCCTAATATATTTAGAATTCAGCAGTTATTATTAAGAAAAAATTATTACTCAATAGTTGTTAATAAGAAAAATTAATATTCAGAAGATATACCAGAAAGAATAATTGTCTGAATTACCAAGACAATACCTTTCCTGTGAGATGTCATGCATTGCAGTGGTATTTAAATTGTATTCACTGTGAGTATTTTCATCTGCCTGCTCCACTGCTGTGTCACAGCTGGTCATTGCTGATGATTTTAACAGTTCAGGCCTTTCCTTCACTGCAGAATGCGAATGGGATTTACACTGGCTTCATCAAAGTCCAGATGGAACTATGCAGACCCATCACTGTGCAGTCCTCCCCAAGCCAGGAGAGGTATGCTCCCAGCAGTCAGGAAACTGCTTTTTACTTGCCAGACGGCTGCGTGAACACCCTTCACATCAGCAGCACCAACACTGTTCGGGAAGTTATCGAGGCCTTGCTCAAGAAGTTCTTTGTGGCTGACAACCCTGCGAAGTTTGCACTTTATAAACGCTGTCACAAGGAGGATCAAGGTATAAGCTGAGCTTGTGGCATTTTGGTAGTGGAAAGGTTTGGGGAGGGAGTTGTGCTGTAGTAATACTTGAAATAAGCCAGGTGGAAGAACTCATATAAGTGGGGGTGACAATCTTCCGACCTTGTCTTTTTTTCCTTATGCAAAGTAGCATGGTAAGACAGTAAAAGACTGAGTGTATTTCAGGATCATTCATCCAAGACACCTGCTAAAACATTTACACAGATCTCCTGTGCTTTGCGGTCCATTTTATTTTATTTTATGCCCCCTTATCAGGCCCTACATTTCAGCTGGCCTGATACACTGCAGAGTTGTGAGATTAAGTTACAGTACAGGTTTTTAAAAAGATAAACCCTGGTGTCTGTCATGCCTGAGGCACTGGCAGGCCACTCTCAAGGTGACGACTGTGGGCACGTGTGCTGTGCTCACGTGTGTTAGTGGCTGTCCCTGGGCACTGGCTGCTGTTTGGAGTTTGTTGTAAGTTGTGCTGGAAATACCAAAAGATGGAAAAGGGATTTTTTAGGGAAAGGTGCATTTTGCCAATGTTGTGTTCTTGCACTTAGAATCTGCCTTGCTTCCATGGATACTGAGAGCAGTTTCAGGAGTTCAGATGTTTCTGGCTGTCAGGCAGGTGGAGTTGTCTTTTAGACTTTGTGTGTGAAATTTTAAGTGGAAAATGTATCTGAACAGTGATACAGAGCTCGGATGTTATAAACGCTTAGATAGAGCAACAGATCTGTGTGTTGTGGTTTCCCCGCCCCGGCCCTGCGTGTACTGTCTTGGCTGGAGGCCATTTCATCCCTGTGCAAATGCAGTGTTGCACTGTCACCATCAGTCAGTCACCTGCTCAGCTCCTCCCTAAAACTGCTCAAAACCAGTATGTAGACTCATAGATAAACAGGGTGTAAATTTTGGCTACACAGGCATCTTTCTGAAATTTTCTAGCATTAGCTAGCTTTAGTCATTCCAAGTGTTTGAAACATTGTTGGTAAAGATGATACTGTGTTTTCCTTCTCCTGCAGTTTATACATGCAAGCTGTCAGACAGAGAACATCCCCTCTACCTGCGCTTGGTGGCAGGCCCCAAAACAGAAATGCTCAGTTTTGTTCTACGTGAGCATGAAACTGGAGAAGTCATGGTATGTCACACCTGTGCTGGGTCAGTGTTTGTGTAACTTCGTGGATGAGCGGGCTTCTGTCTGAGCTGTGCTGACCAGACAGTTCATTTTTTGGAAGCAAACTTCTTTTGCCCTGTTAATTTCATTTGTGGTTAGATTGACCTGTTGCTACTTGCAGAAGAACAAAACAGTTTAAAAGAATAAAATATTTTCAGATGCCCTGAGATTTGTGAGGAAGCTGCCTGATACTGTTTCAGTTGGAAATTGTCTACAGTGTCTGAGTTTTTGTTTAGAAATACTGTATATATAGAAGACTTAGGTATTTTCTGTTCATCTCATCCATTCTTTGCTCTGTCTTTCCAGTGGGAAGCCTTTAGTATTCCTGAACTGCAAAACTTCTTGCGCATACTGGACAAAGAGGAAAATGACCAACTGCAGATCTTGAAGAACCGCTACGCAGCTTACAGAGGCAAACTTGAAGAAGCCCTTCGTGGGGTGTTGAAACCTGGTTAAAAGGGGGCCAAGGGACACTCAGGAAAACGCGCGCTACCAAATGTCAGTAGAGCACGCCAAACCCAATGTACAAAGAGCAGCAGAGAGTAGTTTTCTTTATTCAGAAGACTGTTTTGTGATGCCAGGGTAGACTTAGTTCCATAAGCCAGGTCACTTAGCATCTTGCACCCACAAGTAAGGGATTCTGCATGTTTGTACATCAGTTTGCAACCTTCTGTGTGCCTAGAGAGTTTCCCAAGTTATCTTGGTGCAAGCTGTGAAACTGTAAGCAATTTCCTAGGATGCTATGAAATCAGATTTCTTTTTCTTCTTTGCTTAAGGGTATCTTTACAAGTAAGGATGTGCAAATTGATGAGTTAAAACCAATTATTATTAAAGCCATTTGGACAACAATTAGTTGGAGCACTATCTTAGAGATGAAATTGATTTGCACTACTCTTCTATTTTCAAATAGTTACTGTATAATTTGTGAGAGAACTGTTATAGGTGGAAGGCATATGAGGTCTTGTGGTTTGTACTGTGAAATTTGTAGAGAGCCTTAAAGTGGTCTTTGTGAGGAAGGTAAAGAGAAAGTTGAAAAGAAGGTAAGGGTTGGGAGAGAAGAACTCTAATAGCTGACAGAGGAGGTTTTAAATGAAAATAGTATTTACACAGAGGAAAGTTGAAATACTAATTCCACAAGGTTGAAGTTTTAGTATGTTACAGTATTGTGAATAAGTTTTATGGTTTTTAACTGCATAAATCCACACTGGAAAAGAAATAAAGATAATAGAAATAGTGGGAAGGAATGAGAAGCAAAAGTTAAGTAAAAATGGAAATGGAGCTGCACATACAGGTCCCTTTTGGAGAAGCTGATTCCATAAAGGCATAGTCAGGGTTTGAAAAGTGTGGCAAACATAAAAAGCTGCTTACTTGAATTCTGAAAAGTGGTCTAAGACTCAGATAACTCTGTGAGAAATATCTGTCTAGTGAGGGTGCAGACATAAGCTACAACTACAGATGCATTTGGTCTTTTTTGTAAGTCAGGTGTTTCCTCTGGCTCCGTGTTCTATTTTTAGGCTAGATAATCTTGAATTACCATATCTGAAAGACAGAAATAGATTACTGTGCTTCTTTCTTTGTTAAAGGCTCAGTCCAGCAAAGAAAGTAGAATTTCTTATTCACATTTCCATCCCAGCAGAACATTAACATTTATTGTGTCTGTTGGTGACTGGGCTTAGTAACTCTTGCTTTTAAGAATTCAAAAGGTTTTTTTCCTCATGGTTTTTAAACTCTTAATTGAAAAACTGATTACCAAATTCTGCAGACTGCTGATTTACTTGATTTAAA
>VZTR01026038.1:0-16285 GCA_013400775.1 Chaetops frenatus
ACCAGGACCCGCCCTGGCTGAGTCACACAGGAGCAGCCTGGTGCTGGCACGCAGCATCGGCACTTCCTACCCTGAGTGCAGGGAGGGGAGCAGGGCTGGAGGGAGGGACCCTCCAGAAGTTTGGGGGCCTGGCTTTGGGGTGGATGATGTTTGGAGGTGCCTCTTGAGTGACATGACCCCCTGCTGGCTCTTTCCACAGCTTTCCTCTCTACAGCTGGGTGCCCTTGGACCTCCGGGCTCCCCAAGGCCCCCCACCTGCCCAGCCCCAGCCCCAGGAGCTCCTTTCCAGCCTGCCGAGCCCTCTGCCCCAGCCCCTGGCTCCCCTGATGCCCCCCCTGAGCTCCTGGCCCCTGACTCTCCCACACTGCCCCCCGGCTCCCCCAAATCCCCTGCTCGGCCTCCAGCCGAGGTCCTCATCACCTCCCTCCAGGCCCCAGGTGCTCCCTCAGCCGCTGAACCCCAGCTCAGCATCTCCTGTCCCCCCGGCTCCCCACACACTCCAGGGGAGGGATCCCCTGGCACTGCCAGCCTCCCTGGCACTCCTGAACTGTCCCCACAAGTCACCTGCCCCCCCGGCTCTCCCGAGACTGCTGCCGAGTACCTGGGTCCCCCCAGCCCACCCCTTGCCAAAGCCTCTCGTCCCCCAGGCTCCCCAGAAGGACCCGATGACTCCACAATGTCCCCACAGTCCCATGAGAGTCCTGATTTCAACCCCTCTCCCCGGGATGTGGGGCTCCGGCGCTCCTCAGAGGGGGTGCTGCGGCCCCCGCCCACGGGACAGGGCCTGGGGGAGCTGGGGGGCTCGCTGAGCGCCCTGCCCCGACCTGGAGACCTCCTGTCGGAGCCCTCCCTGGGCAGCGAGTCTGGCTGGAGCCTTTCCCAGTCCTTTGAGTGGACATTCCCATCGCGGGGAACACGCTTGCCAGCCTTCCCTCCCCGCTCCCCCATCCGGGAGACACCTGACTCAGGGCTCTCTGAAGAGGGGGAGTCAGATGGGGAGGCTGCAGCCCCCAGCCAGCCAAAGGACAGCAGCTCTGAAGGACCTGACAGCCAGGAGGCAGAGGGGGCTCCTTGCCCAGGGGGTCCTGTGGCCCAGCGAGAGGCTGAGGGCTCGGCAGAGGAGGAGGAGGAGGAAAGGGAGGCAGAGCAGGATGCTTCCATGTCCCACTCCCCACTTCATGTGACAGAGCCTGGCCAGGACCCAGCTGAACCTGAGTCCCCCACCCAGCCCAGCCTCACCACAGCTGCCCCCCTGGATCCAGCCCCCCCAGATCCAGCTGCTCCAGTTGACTCAGCCTGGGCAGGTGATGGCCCCGAGAGCCTGCAGGGTCCCGGGGGCCCAGGCCAGGCTGAAGGACCCTCGCAGGACCCTGATCCTCACGCCGACCCGGGCTGGCTGACAGATCTGTTGGCGTCATCCGGGGTCCACGGCTCTCCAGAGGTGAGGAGAGTGGGGGGCTCTGCAGGATCCATGTGGGCTGGTCTCCTCATCCCTGCCCTCCAGTGAGCAGTGGGATGGGACAGGACGGGCAGGTTGGTGGGGGGAGGCGGCTGCAGGACTGTGTGCTGAGGGGTAGGTGGTGAGGTCTGCCCTCCTATTGGGATGGGCCCTGCTGTGCTCTGTCCCTACGGTGTTTTCCCCCCTCCCTAGCTCTGCTGCTGTGGGAGCCAGGGTTGCACCCCCCTTGAACTGTTTTCCCCTTTCTAACCTTTCCCCCCTTTAACTCCTCTCCCTTTTTTTCCCCCAGAACCTGCTGGGCTGGTCACGGAAGGACCTGTGCAGTGAGTTTGGCATTGGCCGCCCTCGCCAGGACAGCACCTTCAACTGGAGCCACGCAGGTGTGTCCAGGGAGAGAGACTGGCCTGTTGAGACCAAGCAGAACCAGGAACTCGGGACCAAATCCAGCTGGGACAGCATTCACAGCGAGAAGGACAGCACAGGCCGAGAGAGCTGGAGTGGTGACTACAGAGCAACAGAGCTGATAGGGGACACGAAACTGGGCTGCAGAGACTGGTCCCAGTCCCTTGGCACCAGGGAGAGCTGCCCACAGGATCCAGACTTCAGTGCCAGCGCAGCCAAGTGGAGCCAGAGCTATGGCAGCACAGGGGAGCTTGGCTCCGAAGAGGCCGGTTGGGGCAGTGGCCTTGGCACGGAGCACGTCCGGCAGCTGGACAAGGAGCCGTGCTCTGGGCAGCCCACCTGGGCAGGCAGGTACAGCGGCAGGGACATGGAGATGAAGGACAGGGTGCTCACCCCAGACTGGGCCAGTAAATACAGCAGCCGGGATGCTGGGAGCAAGAATGAGAATTTAACGCTGGGCTGGGCTGGCAGATCCAGCACTGGGGACACTGGGAGCCCAGATAAGGAGCTCAGCCCTGGCCAGCCAGCCTGGGACAGGAGGTGTAACCCCAGGGACATGGAGAGCCAGGACCGGGAGTTCAGCCCCAGCCGGCCGGCCTGGACTGGTGAAATCAGGGACATGGAAAGCCAGGACAGGGAGTTCAGCCCCAGGAGACCAGCCTGGACCGGTCAATACAGGGAAATGGAAAGCCAGGACCATGAGTTCAGCCCCAGCAGGCCGGCCTGGGATGACAAATCCAGCACCAGGGATATGGAGAGTCAGGACCAGGAATTCAGCCCCAGCAGGCCGGCCTGGGATGACAAATCCAGCACCAGGGACATGGAGAGCCAGGACCAGGAGGTGTTCAGCCCCAGCAGGCCGGCCTGGGATGACAGATCCGGGACCAGGGATATGGAGAGCCAGGACCAGGAATTCAGCCCCAGCAGGCCAGCCTGGGATGACAGATCCAGGACCAGGGATATGGAGAGCCAGAACAGTGAATTCACATCCAGCAGAGCAGCCAGGGATGATGTGCACAGCACCGGGGACAAAGAGACCCGGAATCGGGAGTTCTTCAGCCCCAGCGGAGGTGTCTGGGATGACAGATCCAGCTCTAGGGATGTGGAGGCCCAAGACAGAGAGTTGAGCCCCAGCGGAGCAGCCCGGGGTGGGCAGCACAGCTCCGAGACCCCCAGGGAGGAAGAGCAGGAGCCAATCCCAGCCCTGCTGAGCTGGCCCAGTGAGGGCAGTGTTGGGCAGACCGAGCTGATCAGGGTTGGTGAGGAGGACATGCCCAGCTCCCACTGCCCTGATCCCCCTGCCCAGGAGCCCACCTGGGGCAGTGCCCACCAGCAGGAGCATGACAGCTCCAGCAGCAGGGACTGGACTGAGGAGCCTGGAGCAGCTGAGTGCCACAACCAGTTCGGTGTCATTGGGACAGAGCGGGTGCCAGACCCCTGGAGTTCCAGAGCCTTGGATGGCTCCTTGTCGGGAGTCCTGCCACAGCCCCAGGCAGGCTGGCACAGGGATCTCTCTCTGGACATGGGCAATGCCCGCTGGAGCCAGGACCTGGACAGGTGGAGTGTGGAGCCACAGGATGCTGAGGCCAGGCGCCAGGAGTGGGCGAGTGCCTATGGCGCCCGCTGTGCTGCCCGCAGCCGGGACCTTGGCGCGGGGGAGAGGAGCCTGGGAGGAGACAACGGCGCAGAGCACGGGTAAGGAGGGCACCAGTGGTGGCAGGGAGGGAGCAGCTTCCCCTAAGGTAGACGGAGGGATTCAGGGCAGGGCTTGTGTTATCCGGGAGCAACTCTGAGGTTTTGTCTCCCAAGCAGGTCGGCCCCCAGCCCATCGATGGGTGACATTCCAGCTGATCCCCTGGCTGTGGAGCCCCTCCGGAGTGAGTCACCCAGCCCCTCTGAGGAGGAAAGGGATCCCCCTGAGCCAGCCGCTGCCCTGCAGAGCCCCGGGGCTGTCCCTCTGCTGCCAGAGGCTGCCAGTGGGGTCCCAGCGGACACAGGAAGTGAGGAACAGCCCTCAGACCACCCAGATGGGGAGAGTTCCTCGAGCTGGGGGGAGCAGCGGCTCTCTCTGGGTACCCCCCAGACCGAGGGGTCCATGGAGCAGTGGCAGGAATTTCCTCTTCTGGAGGTGAGTGGGCAGTGCAGAGATTCCAATCACCCTGTCTGGCCTGGGACTGCCTGGCTGTCACAGGACATGTCTGTAGATGGGGCCCTCTGACCCTGCTGCCCCCAGGGACAGCCATGGGTTGAGGGCCCCAGCACTGCTGTGGGAGCTGTGGGTGTGCTGGCTGGGCTGGGGGTCCCTGGGCTCCCCATGCCAGTTGTGACCTGTCCCCTGGGCTCAGCAGGACACGGAGCTCCTGGACAGCAGCGTGTTCCGCAGCAAGGCCAGCCTGGGCCGCAAGCGCCAGCACCGGGCACCGTCCCTGCGCCCCACCGCCACCGAGGGAGAGAGCTGGATCTTCCGGGACTCCACGGGTGAGCCCAGTGAGGATGGGGATGGGAGCAGGGTGTCTGTCCTGGCACAGTGTCATGGTGACGCTGTCCCTGTGTCCCCACAGAGCCCCGGCCAGCCCCAGCAGTGTCCTCCGATGACGAGGCAGCGGAGGAGCCCCGGAGCCGGCGGATGCGCGGCTCGCCCTCGGGCAGGGGGGTCAAGGTGCCGCTCTTTCCTGGCCTCAGCGCTTCTGCCATCAAGGTGAGACCATTGGACTCCTGGCTGCAGGGTGGAAGGGAGGGTGGAACGCAGGGAAACTGACACAGGGTGGGGCTGAGGCCTGGCTAAAGGCAGGGAGGAGGTAGTGGGGTGATCTGGAGAGCAGAGCACTGTTGTATCTCCCTGAACTCTCTCTCTCTGCCCCCAGGCTAAGCTGAGGGGTCGCAACCGCTCAGCCGAGGAGGGGACATCATCAGGGGACAGCAAGGGGACCCCTCCTAAGGACCTCCATGTGCAGCGCTCCAAGTCCTGCAAGATCCCTGGTGTGAGTGGGAAACCTCCGACCCTGCCCCCCAAGCCAGAGAAATCGTTAGGGTGAGTGTGGGGCAAAAGGCTGGCTGAGGGGATCAGTCTGACTCCTGGGGCTGGTTTTGGGGGGCTTGTACTGAAGCTGTGCCAACACTCAGATCCGAGGCCTCTCCCCCCCACTGGCTGCAGGCGCTGAAGCTGAAAAGGAAGAAGCCTTGAGTGGGGTGAGTGTGGGATTTGGGGCAGTGCTGACGACACACCTCCCCAGTGTCCCTGGGGTCTGCACTGCTGGGGGTGGCCCTCTCTCTCCTGTCTGCTCCAGCTGGATTCCCCCAGGCTGGGTCAACCCTGGGGGGGCCCTGCAGGGTCCTCACCCTCTCCCCCATGTCACTTCCAGGCTCACTCCCCAACGCTGACGGCCGCTGTCCCCGGACCAGGGCTGTCCCCTCCCGTGGGGACACACACACACACACACACCTATGCACTTTGTACGAGCTCGCAGGGTCCCTGTCTTCCAACACCTCTTCCCCATCCCCGCATTGTACCCCATCCCCTTTGTCCCCAAGGGGCCGGGGATGGGCACGAGCCCCCCCTTCCCCTCTCCCCTGCTCGTATATGGGCGATGGGTCCGGCTCATGGTGCCGCTGCCACAGACAATAAAACCTCGCTGGTCACTTCAGGGGGTCCTGGCTTTTCTCCTGTGCCGTGGGCAGGGATTACAGAGATCCTTGGAGAGGGAACCCTGTGACTGCCATTGCCCACCCAGGAGCTGTGCCACAAACAAGGAACACCTCCAAAACCCCCTTGTGCCCACCCTGGGTACACCCAGCCAGGCCCCCTGGCCTTGCCCAAACACCAAGTGGGTGCTGGCACCAAGACTTTATTGAGCTCCGAGGGAGGGGGTGCAGCCCCCTGTGGGGGCACAGCAGTAGGGGAGGTCTGGGGACACCCAGGGAGGCTGAGCCCTTCATATCTCGCAGATGAAGGGCAGCCGCCTCTTGCAGCGCACACTCCTCCAGAGCCCATCTGGGGAGAGAAGAGAGGGGATCAGCCCACTGCCCACCAGCACCCCCACCTCCAGGGACCCCCTCCAGCCCCCAGGGATAGCCCCCAGATGCCCCAGTGCCAGCCTCCCCCAGAGCTTGTGCCAGCCCCCCGGTGTCACCTCCCCATCCCGAGCCCCTCAGCCCTTCCTCCCATCACGGGTACCCAGAGCCCCCCCGGGCCCCTCCCAGAGAGCCCTCACTGACTGTTGGTGCAGAGAGCGGTGCAGAAGCGGCGGCCGGGCAGGGGGTGCCCAGGCACCCACTGGCTGTAGTTCCAGGGGCTCTGGTCAGTCCAGTGGCAGCTCGGGATTGGGATCTGCCAGGGAAGAAAGGGTGTGGGGACTCCCAGTGCTGGGGACAGTGGGATGGGAATGGGACATCCGGGGTGGGCACTAGGGGTCAAGGCTGGAGCACTCAGGTGGGCCCTGGGGACACCGGCATGGAGTTGCAGCTCTCCTGGTGGGCACTGAGAACACTGGGAATGGGATCGGGGAACCCAGGTGGGATGGGACTGGGACACCCGGGGTGGGCGCTGGGGACACTGGGAGGACAGTGAGGGCAGGGTGGTGGGTGCAGGGGGGGGTCCTTACGGCGGGCTGGCTGACGGCGCCGATCCAGACCTGGCCGGCCCTGGTGTACCGGCGCGCCAGGAGCAGCAGGAAGGTGTTGGTGCGGGAATCGTGGATCGAGGCCAAGCGCCCGCGGAAGCGCCGGGCACAGATGCGCTGCAGGGACACGGCTGTCACGGGGGGCACTGGTGCCCCCACCCCGACCCCCAACCTGACCCAGCCCATCCCACCTGTGCTCGGCGGAAGGTTCGGCAGCGGGAGATGACGACGTAGCGGCAGGTGGCAGTGCCCGGCATGCTGGGGACACCGAGTGCCCGCTTGTCACTGGCCCCCAGGCACCCACTGTACCCCTCGGGCATCTCCAGCTCTGTCACATCCTCCTCATCCTCTTCTGCAGAGCTGGCAAGAGCTGGGGACACCGGCTGTGTCACTCTGGGATCAGAGATGTCCCTCTGGGCAGGTGGGGGTGTGGGGGGCACTCACCGGAGCGGCTGATGGGAACTGTGCCCAGCAGGGCCAGGGCAATCAGCAGGCAGGGCCGCATGGCGTGGGGACACTGGGGACACCACCAGCACCTTCGGGAGATCCCAGAGCCCTGTCACCCTCGGCCACCCTGGGGACACCCCCATGGGCCCTCTGCCACCCCCAGTCCTCCCCATGTCCCCTCAGAAACCCCTCCATATCCCCACTGTCCCTCCTCCATTCCCAGTGCCACCCCGTGCCCCATCCCCTCTGCCACCTCCAGTGCCATCCCCCCAGACCTCAGCCCTCCTGTGCCCACCATGTGCCATTCTGTCCCCCACCATGCCCTCTCCACCCCTGGCTCCCCAGAGCCCCCTGATGCCAGACTCAGAAACCCCCAACCCTGGCAGCTGAGGGCTGAGCCCACCCCCATGTCCCCGTCTCTATTCCTCACCTGGGTCTTGGGGGGCTCTGGCCACTGCCACCCTTATATCAGTGACAGGGACACGTGTCCCCAACCACAGCCTTGTGACACCCCCAACCACCAACTGTCAGGGACATGGTGGGAGACACCCCAGAGGGGCTCTGCCAGCACCCTGCCCAGCCAGTGCCTGGGGTGTGCCTGGTCCAGGGGAGGGGGTGCAGGGGCATGAAGAGGGGGCTGCAGCGCTTTGGAGTGCAGGGTGTCAGTACAGGGGCTCAGGGAGTTTGGGGTGCAGGGGTGTGGGGAGGGGGCTCTGGTGGTTTGGGGTGCAGGGTGCCAGTACAAGGGCTCAGGGAGTTTGGGGTGCAGTGGCATGAAGAGGGGGCTGTGGTGGTTTGGGGTGCAGGGTGTCAGTACAGACAGGGAGTTTGGGATGCAGGGGTTGTGGGGAGGGGGCTGAAGGTGTTGGGGGTGCAGGGGTGCACAGGGCATGGAGATGAGGATTGGGGTGCAGAGTCCCTGGCGGGGGCTGTGGGTGCTCAGCAGCAGGCTGNCCCTCAAACTGGAGCAGCCCCCACCTCTGCACCCCCAGCCCTTTCACCCCCTCAGCACCCACCCTCTGCCTTGGGCACCCCCGTGCACCCCCCAACCTGCAGCCCCCTCTCCCCAGGGGCCGTGTGTGTCCCCCTGCGGACAGGGACACCAACCTCCCCAAAACCCAGGTCACCCCAATGCCCCCATGGTGTCCCCAGGGCCAGGCTGGGTGGCGCAAGGCTGTGGTGGTGACATGTGGCCCTGTCACCCCTATAAGGGGGATAGTGGGCTGAGCCCCCCCAACCCCCAGGTGAGGAGCGGGGATGGGGACAGAGACATAGAAGGGGACATCGGAGTGGGCTCAGCCCCTGGCTGCTGCGGTGGGGACCAGGGGTGGGCATCCCTGAGGCTGGGATGAAGATGCCAGGGGGACACAGGGGGTCTCTGGGATGCTGGGAGTACATGGGAGTGGCACAGAGGGGATGGTGGAGGGACAGTGGAGATATGGGGCACAAAGGGGCAGGATGGGGTGAGGGACACAAGGTGGCACAAGGACAGCAGGGACATGGGGGATGGCAGAAGGGCCACAGAGAGAGCAGGTTGTTGCCAAGGTTGGCACAGGGGCTCTGGACCACAGGGGGGGTGGCCAAAGGTGACAGGGCTGTGGCATCTCCAGAGGGTGCTGGTGGTGTCCCCAGTGTCCCTGCATGTCCCACTGCCATGTGGTCCTGCCTGCTGCTCGCTCTGGCCCTGCTGGTCACTGTCCCTGCCAGCCACCCTGGTGAGTGTCCCTCTGCCCCAGTGAGTGCCCCCCACACCCCTGCCTGCTCCCAGGGAGGGACACCTTGGGGACACCCGCAGTCCGTGCCACCCCAGTGCCATGCCCACCCCACTGATGCCACATGCCTGGGGCTGGCAGTGGGTGGCAGAGGGACCCCTGGTACCAACCCTCGCCCTCCTCTGCCCTTCAGCCCCCTGCCAGCTCCAGGGGATCCCTGTTGGTGAGACCCCCCAGCTGCGCTACACGGTGGTGAAGAAGCTGCGCACCTACGCGGGCGCCCAGGTGAGGGGACACGGGGGTGCAGGGGGTACCAGGATGCCAGGCCGTGCCTGTCCCACGGCAGCAGTGCTAGGAGGTGCCCGTGGGCACAGGTGAGTGCCCGGTGCCAGCCCGTGCCCGTCCCACAGCGCTACTGCCAGGACGTGTACCGGGGCCAGCTGGCCTCGGTGCACAGCGCTGCCCGCAACCAGGAGCTGCAGAAACTGGCACAAACCTACAAGATCCTCTCACCCTGGATTGGAGCTGTCACCAGCTGCAAGGTGAGGGGACACCAGGGACAAGGGGCTGCCAAAGGGCTGCCGGGTGCTGGCTTTGCAGGGTGAGGGGCTGGGACTGGGGTGCTGGGGCTGCTTTGTGGGGGACAAGCCTGGGTATGGGGTGCTAGGGCTGGAGGCTGGGTTTTGAGGCATGAGGGGCTGGGTATTGGTTGCTGGGGCTGGTTTTTGGAGTGGAGGGGCTGGGTAGGGCTGCTGGGGGCTGTCCCTGGGGGCTGCCCGAGGTGTTGGCACAGCAGGCGGGGCAGTGGCAGTCACACTGGGAGGACTCCAGCCCCTGGAACTATGCGAACTGGGCGCCCACCCACCCCTTGCACATCGTCACCACCTGCACCACCCTCAGCGTCCGAAGTAAGGTCACCCACCCCCCGTGTCCAGGCTTGGGGGGTGCTGGGGAGGGGAGCACAGGCTACAGGGGCATTGGAGGAACGCTGGGGAAGCACTCTGGGGCAATGTGGGGAGGGGGTTACAGGGCATTGGGAAGGATGTGGTGGGGGGCTACAGGGAACTGGGTGAACTGAGGGGAGCACCGAGGGCACTGGGAGGGGCACTGGGAAGGGTTACAGGCCACTGGGCAGGCCAAGGGGAGGATATAGGGGGCACTGGGAAGGGTTACAGGCAACTGGGCAGGCCAAGGGGAGGATATAGGGGGCACTGGAAGTGGTTGCAGGGTACTGGGGGGTCCTGGGAATAACCCATGGCCCTGGCACTGTCCTTGTCCCCAGATGGGCTCTGGAGAAGCCGCTTCTGCTTCCAGCTGCGCCCCTTCATCTGCCAGTACTGAGCCCCCAGTGCTGCTGTGGCCCCCTCAGTTCCTTTCCCAGTAAAGCAGAGGTGCCCTGAGCTGTGTCTGTGTGCACTGGGGGCCTGGGGACTGGGCTGGGGGTTTATGGGAGCAGCACGGCGAGTGGAGGGGCCAGAGATGTTTATTATCCCCAACCCCCCCACCCCACTGGCACAGCACCCCTAGGCCAGTACAAAAAGGTGTGCTGGGTGTGGGGCTCATTGTGGGGTCTCGGCGTGGATCTCAGCGCTGGGAGGAGCTGCCAGGGCTGTGCCAGCCATGCCCAGCTCCTTGGCTCGCCGCTGGTACTCGCGGGCCACCACCACGGGGCTGACAAAGGCCACCAGCACCACGGCGATGAGCCCCAAGTTCATCTGCAGGGGGAAAGAGTGTCAGGGCAGGGGGCTGGGGGGCTGACACTATCCAAGGGGGTGTGGCCGCTGGGCCAGCCACAGGGTACCCCCCATCTCCTGTGCTAGGCCAAGACCCCCAGCCTACTGTTGGGGCAGCACCTCCATTTTTCCAGGGGCAGGACACCTCTCCCTCTCTGGTGCAGAACCCCCATTTCCCATGGTGTAAGACCCCATCACTCCCGGGGGATGGAACCCCATCCCTCAGGGGCATCATCCCCATTTCCCCATGGGACAGAACCCCATCCCTCAGGGGCAGGACCCTCATTCCCACCTGGAGCAGGACTCCCATCCCTCCCAGGGCAGGACCCCCATTTCCCAGTGGAGCAGCCCCCCCACCCATCACTCGGGGGGCCCACAGGGCACACTCACATAGAAGGGGTCCCCATGGAGTGGCCCCTGTACCAGAGCAACACAGGGATACTGCAGCAGGGCCACCAGTGCCGACAGTGCCATGGCTAACCCGTAGAGCTTCCCGAAATGCTGTGGGGGGAACCTGCCAGGCACCCGCATCACCAGTGGGCATCTCCTGGCATCCCCACTATGGCACCCTCCTGGGACCCTGACCCCTGGTAGCCCCACCCCAATACCCTGTCCCCTGACACCTCCACCATGTCACCTGCCACCCTCCAGCCCCGCCGCCATCCCCTGCCACTCCATCCCGACNCCACAACGACTGTGTCACCATCCCCTGCCCCCCTGAGCCCTGCGTCCCCCGTGGCCGTGGCTGTCCCCACTCACACGATGGCCAGGAAGGCAGCGTTGCCGCCGTACAGGAAGGAGCGGCTGATGACCTGCAGCACGAAGGTGCCGAACTGGACGGGCAGGACGGGCACGGCGGCAAACACGGAGAACAGCAGGCACTGTGCCACCGTCACCACCAGCGACAGCACTGCCGACCGCAGGTCTGCCAGCGCGGCCAGCTCTCCTGTGGGCGTGGTTACCCCCGCAGTGTCAGGCCAAGGGGTAGCGACAATGGCCCTGAGGGGCCGTGGGGGTCAGTTATCCTCGGGGCATGGGGCTGGAGGGGTCAGCTGCCCTTGGGGTGGGGGGACAGTTACCCTCAGGGCGGGGGCCCTTTCCCCGCTTGTGCCAGTCGAGGATGAGGCCGTTCCAGGGGGCACAGAGCACCCCGCAGAGCTGGGTGAAGGCAAAGGCGTTGGTGTAGGTGCTCACTGTGGGGGGAACACTGTCAGGCGGGCGGGGCCGGCCCCGGAGGTCCCCGCCGTGTCCCCCCGGCCGTGGTGCCATACCCAGGGCCTGGTCCCCGCGTGCCAGGTGCTCGAGCTGCGGGTTGAGGGTGCCGATGAACAGGTAGTGGCGCAGCTGCATCACCGAGAGCCAGGCCACGTGCCAGCCGAAGAGCCACGAGCAGGCGCAGGCCCGGAACGGCTTCCCCGGGGCGTCCCCACCTGCGCAGGTGTCAGGGCAGGGCGCATACGGACACACCCCCCGGGCCGCACCCACACCTTGTCCCTGCCGCCCACAGGGGCCTCACAGCCACCTGTGTGACCGCGCCCATTCGGCCGTGTCACCACGGCCACCCTCTGACCGCGCCCACACCTTGCCACACCCATTCATGGAGTGCCCATTCACGCCTTCATTTGCATATCCGAGCCTGCCCAGCCACGCCCAGCCGTGACCACGCCCCTCAATTTGCATACACGCGCCCATACGGGGCACATTCACTCCTGCCCAGGCCACCACCCCCTCATTTGCATGGCCCTGCCCACAGCCCGGCCATGGCCACGCCCATCTGGCTACGCCCCTCCCGTGTACCAGCCCCATCCCCACAGAGCAGATCCGCGGCACCTCGATGCTTGGGGCTTTCCAGGGGTGTCTCCTCGGCTCCGGCCTCTCCCGGGGGCTGCTTGTCTCTGTAGGTTCGGTAGGAGCGGGAACGCCCCCGGCACTGCAGCCTGCGGCAGCGCCGGCGTCACCCTGCGTCCCCCTGGTGGGGCTGGACCTGCCCAGGGGACAGGACCCGCTGCCCACAGGGTGGGACCACGGCGCGCCCCTCTCCCCAGAGCCCCAGCAGGGCGCAGGCAGCCCCCCATACCCGTAGTCGTAGTCAGGGGGCAGTGGGTAGGGGATGCGAGTGCGCGGCATCAGGAAGAGGGTGCGCAGGAGGTGCCAGGCACTGCAGGCTGCCAGGAAGAGGAACATGGCCCGCAGGGACAGCCCGTGCTCGTACAGCAGCTGGGGACAGGGACGCAGTCAGGGACAGAGACAGGCCGCCACCAGCCACCTGCTCAGGCCCCACGTGTGGCCCCAGCAGTGACCCTGCTGTGTCCCAGACTATGTGCCAAATATGTCCGTAGATGTCACCTGACTGTTCCCAGCTCTGCCCTACCCTGCCACCACCGCCATGTCCCTCGCACCCACCTTGATGATGAGGAAGATGGCGGAGGAGGAGTCGAAGGCCCCGTTGTAGAGGGTGATGATGATGGAGCGGTAATTCCCGAACAGGTTGCCCACCTGGCACCGAGAGAGCCACCATGTGCCATCAGGGCCCTCCCGTGCTGGGCAGGATGTCCCACCACCAGCTGGGTGTCAGGATGCCGGGGGAACCCACCTGCATGTTGGTGAGGATGAGGAGCATGCCACCCACCGACAGCATGGCCATGGCTGGGAAGAGCAGCACCGCCACCTCTGGGGACACAGGGGTCAGCGGGGACAGCGGTTACCAAAGAGGTCCCCCCCAGGGCTGGGAAGCCCCTGGCCACAAGGTCTCACCTGGGGTGGAGAAGGCGACAAGCAGGGTCCCACCAGTGTAGAGTGAGCTAAAGGGGACAGAGGTGACACGTGGGGATGGGATCCTGGGAATCACAGGTGATCCCCTACCCCTGCCCCTTGGGAGCCAGGCCACCCTTATAAGCCCCCATTCTCAGCAGCCCCCCAGGCTGAGCCCTGTCCCCCACGTCCCCCCAGCGCAGGGCTCACATGGCGATGAGGCGCGCAGCTGTGGTGCCAAAGCGGTCGAAGACGACGCCCATGGGGAAGATCATGAAGTTGTTCATGAAGGAGCCGATGGTGAAGACCAGAGAGAACTGCTCATCCTGCCCGCTGCAGTCTGGGGACGGCCATAAGTGGGGCATGGGGACACCAGGAACACCAGGGGTGCAGGGACACGGGCGGCCGGGGACATGGGTCAGCAGAGATGCAGGGGACACTGGCCATGTGGGGACACACGAAGATACTGGAGACGTGGACTGGGGGACAGTAGGCACATGGGCTGGGAGACGGCAGGGACACGGGACAGGACTGCAGGGCACCAGGACATTGCAGACAGCAAAGACATAGGCACAGGCACAGTGGGGATCTGGGACAGCACGGGGCATCAGGACAGCGGGGTCACAAGTCAGGGGACCATGGGGATAGGTGGGGGTCCATACCAGACCCCAGGGTGAGGTTGGGGCTGGGGGTGGCAGAGGGCTGGCACAGCCCCTCGAAGTAGCCCAGGTCCTTGAGGACGAAGACGAGGGAGGCCCAGCCGAAGATGATGCCGCAGAAGGCGCCGCACTCCAGCAGCCCTGACAGGAGGGTCCCCAGGCGCTTGGCCAGCCCTGCGCCCCCCGCCATGTCCCCCGCCCAGGCAGCCACCAGCCTGGGCTGTCACCAGCCTGGGGCGTCTTCGCCGAGCCTGTGGGTGACAAAGGCTGGGCGTCACACCCTGCTGGCACCCACCCGGGGGCACGGGGACACTGGGGACACTGGGGGTGCACAGGGGCACGTGGCAGCACGTGGTGACCTGGGTAAACGCTACCGTGTTTACTGGTGTCCCCCCAAGTGCCAGGGCACAGGGCAGGGCCCTGCGGCAGCTGGGGCTTGCACAAGTGGGGACAGCTGTTCACACGTGGCACACAACTGACAGACACCCCCACACAGAGACTGACAGGTGCGTTTGTGCATGTGTTGGCAGGTGCACACACGGATTTACAGGCACACACACACACATTTATGGGCACACATACAGATTTATAAGCACACACAGAGCTGTTTTCAGGCACACACACCCGTTTACAGGTGCACACACATTTCCAGGTGCACACACATCCATTTACAGACACGCACGCGTGCTTGCATGCACAAACACAGCTTTACAGGCATGCACACCTGCACACACAGCCGTGCCTGCCGATCCCCGTCCTGCACCCCTCACCCACCTGCACGAGGCCAGGCCCTCCTGTTGTCACCGTCACCTTCACTGCCGCCGTGGAGTTTGAACCCCGGCAGAGTGGCTGGGACACACCTCCGCACCCCCACTGGCTCCCCCTAATCTCCCGGGAGCACTCGTGGATCCCCCGGGCTGCTGGTCCCTGATAGCACCTCGGGCCCCCCAATGGTGGCTTGGTCCCCTCACTGCACAAGGACCCTCCTGTGCTGTCCCTATTGCCCCAAGCCAGCCCAGCCCAGGACCTTGCACAGCCCTGGGGACACTGGCACACTGCTGGGCATCCTGGTATGTGCCCTGGTGACAACAGTGCACCCCTGGGAACACCAGCGTCCTCTCAGGGACACCAGCATCCCCAGGGGGCCTGGCACAGCCACGGGGGACACTGGCACACTGCTGCACACCCTGCTGAGAGCACTGGGGACACCACAACAACACACCTCACCCCAGGGACGCCAGCACCTTGCTGGGGACCTGGCACAGCCCTTGGGAAACTCTTCTGGCAGCACAGGCACAGCCCCTGGGGACATTGGCACTCCCTCGGGGACACCAACACACTCCCCCCACCGAGGCCTGGCACAGTGCTTGGGAAACTGGCACAATCCCTGGGGACACTGGCACAGCCCCTGGGGACACAGGCACGCTCCAGGGGATGGTGACACACCAGCTGGGGCCCCAGCACAGCCTCTGGGGCCCTCCCCTGGGGACCCTGACATGGCTCCCAGGGACACTATCACCCCCCTGGGGATCCTGTCATGTCTCCAGGAACCCCCTCACTCTGCTGGGGACCATGACACGTCTCCTGGGGACCCTGCCACCCCAAGCACTGCACTGCAGTGGGGACTGTCACCGTGCTGGGGCTGACAACAGGTCACCCCACACTTGCAGCCGGGACTCCCCTGTGACCCACAGATGGGTGTCATGGGCACCAAGGCCACGTCACCCCCAGTTCAGTGTCCTCAGTGTCCCCACACCTCGCTCACCCTCACAGAGCCCGGCTTTGCTGCACCGAGGCCCCGTCACCGTGTCATTGTCCAGGGCCTGTCCCTGTCCCGCTCCCCTGCCTGCTGTAATGTCGGGTAATGAGGCCTCATTACAGTGACCAGCAGCTAAAGATTAACCTGGACACAGCCGGGAGGTGGGGGTGGCCCGGGGGGGAGCTGTTCTATTTTTAGCCACCCAGGCTGGGGACTGGGGCTCTGGCATCAGCTGGGGGGCACCAGGAGATACGGGGGTCACTGCTTGGGGCACCCCGAGNNCTCCCTATGGGTGTCAGCCATGCTGGGGTGTCCTGAACATGCTGTCTCTGCCAGCCACACTGGTGAGCCCCCATAGCACTGACCCCCCCATACTGGTGACCTCTCCCCAGGGTGAGCCCCCCCATGCTGGTGAGCCCTCCACGAGAGAGCAGGAGGGTCCACTTCAGGTCAGGGGTTGGAGGCATCACTGACTGTCCCCTCTGTGTCCTCCCAGCTCCCCCCGGGCAGTGACGAGGGCAGGTGGGGTCACAGGACCTCTAAGGGCTGCCATAGGGCTAGGCCCCCTTCCCACCCCGCTGCCCCCGCGGGACGGGATGTCCTGGGGTGGGCACTGCCTGCATGGCCCGCACACACCTGTGGCGAGGGGACACACGCGTGGTCCCGGGAGTCGGCAGCCGTGGGGCCCCGCCGTGCCAGCCCCCCGAGCCCGCCCCACGGCCCCGGGGCTGATACAGCCCCGCC
>VZTR01026062.1:24800-53002 GCA_013400775.1 Chaetops frenatus
TATGTAGTTCTATATCCCAGTTCTTTCTTATTTCACATGCACTGATCAGCATCAAAATTTTAACCCAAGCTACAATAGTAGCTTTTCTATAACTTTCCTTTTTCATATTAAACATAAGAAATGTTGATTCTTACAGTAAAGACAAATGCTGTTTCATCCTAGGATTCAATGAACAAGCTAGATTTGAGACAGTTCATACTGATATGAGGAAATTAAAAGAACAGAGGACACTGGCTGACAATATACAGACAGAAGAGAAACAAGAGCTTTAGTAGCAGGAAGTGTGCATTTTCAAAGAAAGTAGTACTGTGTTTATGGCATGAAAACAGAGTGGAAGGTTTAAGAACAGATGAAAACTGCCAAAAATGCTTTAGATGATTTCTATGGAAACGAGAGAGGCTAACACAAAAAGCTGCTCTACAAACACCAAAGTCCGGAAACTGAGCTGCATCCTGGAGGCAGAATGAAGAGGATGAATAAAGGACTTCAACCACATGAATCTTCAGACCCCCTGCACAGACCTTAATTAAAATACCTTTATTTTCTTGAGATCATCCCAGTATACAGGGCTTGCCTGGAAGAAACTGGAACATTACAAGTCTGAAATAAAAACCAAAGCAGCATGTAGGAGAGCTTAGGAAAGCTTATCAATTCTGTCAAACATTAGGGATTGCTTTTTATAACGTTGCACCATTAGAACATTGCTTTAGCTTTCCTCTTTCATGTGTAATTGTATTCAAAACCTTGAGGTTCCTGAAGGCTCACAGTTATAATATTTTTAGACAAGATGCCAATGCTGTGAGAATACACTGTGTAAAATAACTCTCCNNNCCATCATTCTTCTTGCAAGTAATAAATCCTGAAATTACAGCAATGTTCTGTAGCCATCAATGAGATTTTTTCCATGTTATTACTGAGGACTTCTGACATTGCCCTGGCAGAGAGACAGACTACTCCCAATCCAAGCTGGACACGTGTGCAACGGGAATCACTAAAATGAGTGAAAGCTTTGCCTGTTGCAATGTGCCTGGCTCTGCTTTCTCTAGAATATGCCACTGTCACTTCTCTTATGTAGTTTTGGTAATGTTTTCTACTCCTAATAATAGGCAGTAAAGTTAAGAATCCAAGCAATTTATGTTGGGCAGAAAATAAGTGTTGAATCAGTTCCAGTAATCTCATTATATTTTCCACCATACATCTGTTACAAGGCAAAAATCTTGTGACAAATACAGAGAGGCAGATTTTCACCTAGAAAGAATGCTGCTTAGTGACATTTTTGAATACTTCAGTTTTAAATTGCTTGCAATTTTTGGCATTTCTGAGATAAAAGAAAAAAAATTTAAATCTTAATTCCAATTAACTTAAGATTAAATTTTAAAATGAATTATCATTTAACAAATAAAACTTATTTTTAAAAAGCATGCAGTATCCATCTGAATTATTTCAGGAAATGAGAGAATAATGCTGTCCATCACACTAGCTCTCCCCTTTATTTTTTACACGTTTGCTGATTGTTGGAAATATTTGATACAACTTAATTAATAACCCTCCACTGTAGTAAATAGAGTAGTTTTGTATTTTGAATATGTCCCTGACATTGGTGCCAAAAATTCTGTAGGTCAAAATTAGCCAATCTTATTGATGTTCACCTTAGTCCTATTTTGCTGACTTAGTATTTCATACCAGACATATGGAATTATATGAACTAGAAATTTAGTAATTAACCTCTCCAGATAAGTCCATTATGACAGAATATTCAAGCCATACTGCAATTGCTCCAATTCAATATTGTGATTATAAATATTCGTTATGAACACCAGAAATATTACTGTTCAATGAGTCTGATGTTTGGGATTTCAATTTTTCAAATAATTTAGTCAATCTCAGCCAAGGCCAAGAATAAATGAAATAGAATTTCTCAGACACAATGGCTTTTAAACAAATATTCAACCAGAAACTTCTGGCTGTTCCGTGTTCTCTCATATACAGTTATGAGAGGCAGTTAATACTCTTTTTCTGTAATATCACATCAAAAAATGCACAACACTGTGGAGAGGTAACAGGATATGGATATTCAGGATTCAGCTGGGCTGATCTAGTTTAAGTAATAATTTCACTGTGAAGGGGGGTGGATCTGATTGGATTGCCTTCCAACCAATTTTTGTGTGATTTTATTATCAAGTGAACCACTGATGTGCCAATTGCTTGTTTTTAATGTATTCACAGCCACAGAAACCTAGTCTGGTTTCCTTCCTATCATGCAGTCTGCATCCTGTTTCACTGCAGAAATTGGACAGCATGTTTGTATTTTTTCATTTGTAAGACACTATTTTTAGGCCATGGATGTTCTGCTCTGTAATCTCTCAGTAGGCTAATCTCAGATTCTGAATCTTCTTTATGAATAAAAATTCTCTCAATTTTCATGCTCTAAATGCCCTTCCTGGATAACTTATAACCACATATTNCATTCTGTGAATAATAACACTGTCAAGGATTGTGAATTATGACCAAAAGCCTCTACTTGTCACAGAAAAGGAAGGCATGCATTGCCATGAAGTCTTACATTTTTCATAAATTACATGTATATTAATTTATTTTTTACCAGAAAGTCTCAATTTCCTTCTTTCAGAGGAAGAACCAGAACAGAAAAGGCAGCTAAGCAAATCATACTTTCTCACAATTCCTTTCTTGTGTAAGGGTCCCATTTACTATTTTATTATGCACTCAACAATCTTGACTTTCAATATTTCCTTATTTTCCTAAATTCTTCTACTGGAGATATCTTTGTATTTGTTATACCTAACATAGCAGATATAAATTTTTTTTTTCTAGAAACATTCAACTTTCGACTTTACAGCAAGGAGCACAAAGACTGTTTGGGAGTTTTATGGTTTGTTTTTATCAGTATTTATTATGTTAGACTATCAACATAGCAAGTTCATCATTGTTCCTAACTATAAATTGAAATAGGCCCTGTTGGTGAGGAAACTGTCGGTCATAAATGATATATTAAGATCTTTTCACCTGGCACTAAATCAGTTCATTCCAAAGAAGAAGATAGAAAGATCTCTAAGTGTGAAGTCTGGATGTCTTAGAGAGAAAATTCCTCTTGATCTCCCTATTGAGTTCTGTCCAGTATCTTTAGCCTCTACAAAGCAAAAAGTTACATTAACTTTTGAGTGAGTATATGGAAGTGGAGCAGCAGAATACAAGAGCTCACTCATGTAGGACTGCTGGATAGCAATCAGGTTGATATTTAACTAGTTAAGCTTCCAAACACTTCTGTATATATGAAGATTGCTAGTAATTACTAAAAGTTTAAAAAAACCCCAATAATGCAAAAAGAGGCTTGTAACCCATTTTTTTAAGCTGAAAGAACTGCTATTTGTTTTAAGAGTTAATCACCACAGCATTCGATGACTTTCTAAACTAAATTGATATTTGTGCTCTCAAAAGAAGATATTTTGAAAAGCATTTGATTAAGCCATCCAGATTTTTATGGTACATTTACATTATAAAATTACTTGGGAAAATTGCTACCACGAATTATTTTGTGCTGAAATAAATGGTCATCTTCAGTCTTCAAGAAGCACTGTTGCTCTTTACTACCTAATGTGGGAGCAACAACCCTTTCAAAACAAATAGGAAAACCTGTTCCATACATGTTTTAACTTTTAGAACTTTCCAGTCCTGAAAAGTATTTCAAAACAATTAATCTGTATTATTTTGTATCAGGTGGCTCAAGGCTTGTGAATGATAAAAGCCATAATAAAATCAGAGAGTAAATCTTCTGACTCCCAGCCGTACTCCCGTTGTCACAGAGAACCAGCATGGAGCCACTCTTGGTGGAGCCTTATGAGAGCAGTGACTCCCTGTCTCAGCAGCTGCACTTCTGCAGCAATAGATTTAGGTCTGTGGAGGAGTAGGTCAAGATGTATTTATTGTATCATGACCTTTTGGATGAGCTTACCCTGATCCCTAAGCCACTCAGGTGCCTTATCTTCAAACAGAAGGTATATAGAGACAGAGATGAAAAAACAGAATTGAAAGAGCCATTTGAAGTAGCTTCTGTCAAATGTTAGCCAAAAATATATCTATAACTGCAGCTACAGATCAGTATTTGTGAATAGAAGTCAGTTTTCTGTTTTAAAACCTACAGTGTATATGAACTATACATAGTCATAGTCACTTTTTTTCCTTTCCTTTTTTTTTAATACAGGTTTTTACAAGTGTCTGACCTTACTAATACAAAGGTATTGAAGGTTTCTGTGCTAGAAATCTAAGAATGTATTCAGAGAACAGCACTAGGCACAGAATAACATGACACATTAACATTTTTTTCCTTTTTTCAACAGTAAACATTTGTCAGATAACAGTAAAAGGGTAAAAAAATATAGTCAGTTTGCTTAGGGAAAAAGAAACTAAGGTGTTTGGCAGTCTTCTCTCTTCCACATTGTTTACTGCAAATATATGTATTTTTGTAACTCTTGTGAGCTTGCTTTCTGCAAATTCTGAAATATCTGCAGGTTTGTATGTAAATGAGGCAGATGACCTTTTGAGAGGCAGAAACGTCTGCATAAAAAATCCTGTTTGTTCTTGCCTTTATCTTAAGTATAAAAGTCATCAAGATAATAAGCAAATCTTTTCTTCATGTTAGAATAAAATATTCATTATGAAAAGAATGGAATTTAGGGGAAAAAGAGGAGGAGCCCCATGACGAGATGTGAGGCTTAAAAGAAGAAAAAGATAAAACTATTTTGGAAGTAATAGATATTGTTTAAGTATGTAAAAAAGGGAAGTGTTAGCAGTTATATTCTTTGATAAATAAAATAACAAAATACCATGAAGATTTTATGTTATTTGCTTTCTCCTTGTGTTTGTTTGGAACCTTAAATATAAAGACTCCATTAACAAAAACTCCCTTTTTACTCCTTTCCATCCTGGATTTTATTAACTCCTAGCAGCATATTTTACTTCAGCTGTCTCATTCCCAAGCTGAAGAGTTTTAGTCTAAGCAGGTGTGCCTTGCAAAGAGGCTGATCTCATCTTAAACCATCTTTATCGATGTTTTGTGAATCTTTTCTGTTTCTCTATGAGACTGAGTAACCAATACTGCACATCGTATCCTAATTGTGGTCACACTATGGATTTATGGTGTTCTAATGATACTGTCTGCATTTACCATCTTTCCTAATATATATTTTCCTAATACGTATTTTCCACATTTGATTTGCTTACTGACCACTACTGATCACCAAAATAACATTTTCTTAGTATGATATGTTACAGCTCCTAGATTTCATTCTGTCTTGAAAACAATTATCTTTTTGTTTGTTTTTATTATTCCACCTCTGTTAACCATTTAGTATTAAACATGTGAATTTCACCTACAATTGTAGAACTTAGCCACTCAGTCTTTTTTGGACCTCCTGAAATTCTTTTAGGGATCTATATTTTGAATAGAGGTTATGCCAATATCTCCATACAACACACATGAAGCTTTTCAAGAAAAAAAATTATTCTTATTCTACCAAATTTTTAATGTAATTGATTGTAACTCATACATAATTATCACTGACATTTTCCTATCTACAACACTGCACAATCCTGACATGAAAAATATAATATAAGCAACCTGAATAAGGCTGGGGTGTTGACTGGGGATAGAAAGTGCTATGACCAGGTGGGAGAAGTCTTATTTTAACTGAGGACTTTATTTACAAAGTAGAAAAAGAGTGAGAGGTAGGGAAAATTGAGTAGATCAATTTTACTCTCCCATATGTTTTTTTCCACACAAAGCCTATTCCAGATAATCATATTGGTGAGAAAAGGTAGAATCTATGCACTTAAGTGAGTCTCCTAATTTCCTATTTAAACACAGCCAATTTAGGAATAGAATAGAGTATGCCAAAGACTATTAAATTACATTGGGGAAGAAAAACATAATTTCACAACTGAAATTGGAACATAACAGTGAGCAGAAATGCACTTTTCAAACATAAATGCCAGGGGAATGTGAAGGCAGCTGCCATATTGTTCTTTACACTTGCTATTTCTTCTGTCTTTTAAAATGCTTCCTTCACAATATACCTTTTCTATGATGTCCTGCAAGGAATGTGTGCTGACACCTTCCTGAATACATAATTGAGAATCAGGAATCTGCACTATAGAAAAAAAAATCTGCTACATGTGGATTGATTTAGTGTAAATTATTACACCTGTGTTGGCTAAACGTTGAAGTTTCAGTTGTGAATCCTGTTCATAATCACTATAAATCAACACTGCTGCCAACTAGTTAATCCTAGCCTTTAAAAGCACCATTCTAGTCTAATCCCTAAATACCATTAGTGTCTGTGTATTCAGATGACAAAGACAACTCTGGCAAAAACTCCCACAGTGGGTGTGTTTTCTGCTGTAATTTGTGTTTGGTTCAATATTCTCCCACTTGTTAATAACAACCTCTCAAGGCAAGGATAATGAATTTGCCGAAGTCAGAGGTCTTTTTCTCTAAGAGTGATAGCATTTAATTCTATTATACCACAGAAGAAAATTTAAATGAGAAAACCACGTTTCCTATATTACAGAATTCCCAGAAACATTCTATCTGAATGAAATGAAGCTATACTCATTAAAGATATTAGGAGACACTAGCTGATTTCTGAGGCAGCTCAAGGAAGCTCTTTCTAAAGAAACTTCAGCTTGAGATAAGGTCTTATATTCTTAACACTTTCAGGATAGATACCTGGAAGCAAAATCCATGNCAACAAAGAAAACGCATGTAGCAAGCTGCAGTTATACTCATATTTTTTATCTTTTAACTAAGAGTCTATGGATTTAGGGAAGCAATCATTTTTTTTTACAAAATGGTTGATTAATTAAACTGTAACAGGCAATGTTAAGCAGGGATGAGATAAAATGCTGGTGTGATCCCTTCTGGCTCTGTGCACAGTGAAATCCACAACAGTTAATAAAACATGGGAAAAGGTAGGAGAATTTCAGAGTAGCACAACTGTGATAGGCACCCTGTCAGCAATATAGAGAAAACTACTTCCATGTTTGCTGTCCTCATATACACTCAAAGGAAGTAAAACTGTTTTCATGTTGGAGTTTTGAGGGTGGGTCTTTGCTGGGCCTGAAACAAGTAGTTGCACAAGAAACATCTTTACAACCTGAAAAGGCCAAGATAGCTGTGTTCAGTGATCAGCAGTGAAACCCACTTGACACCCTATATATTTTAATGCAGCTGGAATAAACAAACTGCAGTGGAATAGAAGATAAGGAACAAAATGCACGAATATAAAAAGCGTCTCCATGTTTTGGACATCTGGAGAATGAAGCATATATCCTTCAGCATGAGATAAAACTATCTGATGCAATTATAATTTCAGCATTATTGTACTGTGGCGAACTTGACAACTGAAAGTCAATGATAACAAGGAGCCTAATGAAGCATCTGCAAAATAGTCTCAGAATTACTGACGTTATCACAGAAGTAGTGACAAAATGTGAAAGAACATTGGAAAAATATATGCTGTTTCCAAACTTAGGAGATGATAACTTAAAATGAGCTTGCATAGCCTTATGCTGATATGTGAATCAATCCTCCAAGGAGTAGGGGAGAGGGCAGCTGGAAAACAGAAGGAAAAGACTGAGACAACCTTATGTTGTGTTCCAGCACGGTTATGTGGACTGGCTGGTAGAACTTGCTTCTACTCATACTGAAAGGACAACAGAATACATAAGATAAACCAGTATTCTGTAATATATGGAATGATTCATGACCAAGATATTGGATATATTGTTACAGTCATCTCAATTTAATTTCATGGGTATACATAAACCTGGGAGGACTTAAAGCAATAGACAGAGCAAAAGGGATGAAAACAGCCAGCTTGCATCAGAGAAGGGCATTTTCAAAATCCTTTCTTTTAAAAATCAGTTGTCACAATGGTGAATGAAGTTTGCAAATTATTCTAAAGAATTACATAATTGTACGTGCAATATGCAAGAGTTCAATGATCTCAATAGCAAACTTACCTCGTCTGTGAAAAGTGTTCATGTTACAGATCTGGCATCAGAGGTAAATATTCAGTATCTTGTTCAAACATGTTAATTTAAAATAATAATCAACCTTTCTGAAATAGGCACCATCATTGTTCACTTGTGCTAGGCACATATACACCATTTGGTTGTATTGCAAGATAATGAGAAACACCGATGCTTAATTTATGCTTTAATTACATATAATAAGACTTAATCCCCTAATTATTCTAGTTCCCAGGTGTAGGAGCTTCTGAATGCACACAGGTTCTTCAGTTAAATTTAAAATCAAGTTGAAGTATCTTTGTTCTTTGTTTTAAATTAAATAAGCTCATGTTTCCCCTTTTTTTTGTGTTTAGATTGTCACAGGTCCTTGCTGAGAGGAAAGGGGATATCACATATTTTATCAAAATAGAAGGAAGTTCTAAAGTTGATAGCACTTCAATATGCAGCTTGAAAACTGATCTCATTTCTGAGACAGATTTATACCATTAACAGTTAAACAGGAGTCCACTTTTATACAGATAAAACCAAATAAAATTTTTAGGTGAACTTTTTCACCCTCTATATAACTATATTGTATACATTAATGCACTTTCTGGAAATGTGTCCAACTACAGGCTTTGTATCAAGAACTTCAAATATAAAATTGTGAGTAGATAACCTAAAATGTTAAGACTTCATTCAAATCTGCAACAAAAATTCCAAGATTAATAAAATATTTCTGGATAAAATATGTTCAACATGAGAATGGAATTAGCTGTTATCCTTAAGAGTCACCAACCAGCATTCGACGCCAAAAAGAATCCACATAATCATGGATGGCATAAACTAGTAACAGTAAGAGACCAACCTGAGCTCAAACAACTGTACTGAACATAGAACAGAAGTAAGAGGAGAAGAAAATCTTTCCTATCTGACATATTTAAAATTAAGTAATGGGTAATAGAAGGAAGTAAATGTTTCCATTTTAGAATAAGTTAGGGGTATAATTTTCTTGCATAAAAACCAGAAAAAATGACCTACAAAATTAGAAAAAGTCTAAATAAATGAAAATGAAAATTTCTCTATCACTAGGCTTTGAAGTTCAATAAAACGATCATGTGATAGGTTAAGTAGTCAAGGATATTGTACAAAATACCACATGTCATTACAAGGGTATCAAAAATTTTATGTGTAACTCATTAAGATGGACAATAACTAAAATAAGAGTCTTGAAATTAAAGTTAGAGCAGAAAGTGAGTGGCAGGCTCAGAAAGTGAGCACCAGACAAGTGGTAACACTTGTCTGGGTGAAACGTGTTCACCTTCATCAGCTGGTTCTTACTGTCTTTTGGTTTCAAGAAGTAGAGAATCCACACCTCCTCAGAGTCTCAACTCTACATTTAGTTTAAGAGTTAATATGTCTCTATACAGGGAAACAGCAGAGTGAAAGGCAAAAGCGGATCCTAACGCAATAAATTATTACTGGTTAAGCATTACATATTTTAACACAGAGTACTCAGCTAAATAACATAGTGATTTATCTCTCCCTTCATCTGCTTTCACTGCAAAGAAAATTACAAGTAATTGTCATCATCATATATTCAAACAGTGTACTTATTAGCAGTGTCTGTTTATGTAAAACTTTCTGATCCACTTATCTGGACTCAGAATAAACAGGTGAGTTTCATGCAGTCTCCCTCCTGTCATCTGTCCTCAGAGATCAAGGACATGAAGCAAAAAATTCAGATTTTTCAAGATTAGAATTGGCATCTCCCTGCAGTAACTATTTTGTGAGCCGTAATGCAGTGCAAATATACTGGTATCTGGCAAAAATATCTGTTAGTGATCTTCTTATTTTTTGTTTCATATGGTTGTTTTTTGCTTGGTTGGGGCTTTTTGTTTTGGTTGGGGAATTTTTTTTTTTTTGTTTGTTGTTTATTTCCGTTAAGGACCTAACATTTCTTTAAAAAGACACTACTTGCTATGAATTATCAAAGATTGCTATCTTCCCTTTCTTTTTTTCTCCCTTGCTCCCATTTCTTTTCATTTAGATGTATATGAGAGCCTTTTAATGGGTCTTTAAATAAGTACCTGATGTTATGTACAGATTTGCATAATAAAAAGACAATCCGGAAATTACTTAGAAAAAAGTTAATGAAGCAATCTGGCCATAAAGCATCTGGTGAAGAGGCAGTAGATAAATATATGGTATCATCAGGGAAAGCAAAACATAAAAAAAACCCTCACAGCTGAGTTGTGGAAGCATAGTGACAGATAATGTATTAGTTTTATATTTTGCATTGTAATTACTGAAACATAAAACACCACCTACCTGGAAGACTAAAATGAGACCACCACTGTTAACTCAAAGGATTCTTAATTAGAAGTCATAGGAACCTGCATTTTTTCTGCTGTTAGAAAAATTAAATAAAGAAGTAGGAATGGCAGGACATCTCAGCAGGCAGGGGGTGCGGGGCTACAGTGCAGTGAAACCCAGAGCAGCACGGGAGCAGCAGCAGGGGAGGGGCAGTGGCGGCAGCCCGGCTCCCAGCAGAGTAGGGAGAGGCGCACTCAGGGATCCCGGGCACCCGGGCAGGTGGCAATAGATGCCCCCTTTAGTGAGGTAGGTGTCAATAAGATTCCAGTTCAGTGGCTGCTCTCACAAGCAGAGGCTCACCCCATGGCAGAAGAAGCAGCTCTGGGTGGGGATCCAGCGGCAGCAATGAACCCCTCTCCCCAAAAGCAGCACCCCCGAGCATTGTCCTCCGTAGCTGAGAGCGAGAGAGCCAGCAGCTGCTCCAGCCCTGCCTTTTACCGGCCCAATTCTCGAGATATCTCTGTCCCTCTGAGAGAAATTCCCTGATAAGAGAACTGCAACCGGATGCCTTCCTCCCCTGAGCTTGGCCACTTCTTTTGTTCTTCTTATGTACCCAGTCGTTAGTGTTTCCTAGCTACTTATGGGAAAAAATTCTATGCCTAAAAAGGAACAAAAGGAAAGAAAACCTATCCCCCCAAAATGATGTAATAGACTTCAGAGTATGTACATGTGTAAATACAATAATGTTTTTTTTATGTTCATGAATGTTTTGTAAAGTTATTGAATATGCCAAAAAATGAATAATGGACCTGAAAATTCTATTTACTGCCATAAATTGTGCATACATCATCTACTTATTTCTCACTATTATTCATCAGGTGAATGAGCTTTAAAGATTAATCAGTAACTTTACAGTAACAGTGCAATCTAAGTTCTGCTGTTCTGCTGGGGGGTAATATTAAGCTCTGAGGTTTTCATTACACAATTATTGTAGTTTGATTGCCCTTATAATTTTACTCCACAAGGATAGAAGGTCAAGACTCCTAATATGTAAATAACCATTCAAAGAATTGATGAAGTTTAAAAGTATAGATCTTTAAATTATGTGTGTTATTTTAAGAACTACCCAACAATAGAATTTCATTTATAGACAACACTGAATATATTTACACAATGAGGCAACATGATAGCTTGATGCCAAATTCCTAAGCAGGATGGATGAATTGTGAAATAAATCACACATTTAATATAATAGTATTCCATTGCCTACTGAAATTATACAATCAGATTTTAAAATGTATTTATAGCTGTCTTTAATGCCTCTTATTAAGTAGAAGAAATTTATCCTGAGCAGTATTTCCACTTTTTGCAACACCAGGATAATGGGAGCTGCTATGCTTCTTCCATTTTCCATTCCCTAACCAGCTTCTTCCTCACCTTGTTTTTGTGCAAAACATTTTCTTTCCTTAACCTTGCACTTGTTCTTATTAAATTCCATTCTGCTTTTTCCAGTCATTTTTCCAATTCCATTAGTGTACTTTTGATTCTAATCCTGTGAAAGTCCTAGAGATCTTAATAGATTAATACCATACACATCTGTACCAAATAGAGGTCATCCTTTCTCTCTATTCCATCATACAGACTATCAATGAAATTACTGTAGAGAACTCAATCCACAGACATCTGCAAAACTTAACTGAGACATCCTTCTCTTTTGATAGCTCCTCTCCAGTCCTATATTATGACAAGCTTTTCAAGAGCTACAATGACGAAGAGCTGTTAAATAATTGTATCACTGTGTCGACACTCTGCCTGAGATTTATAGATGACATCTTTATTATCTCGATTGGAAATCTGGGCTCCCTTATTGATTTTTACCACAAATTCAATAATAACCATTCTCCATCAAGCTGTCACTGCAACACTCTTGCACCAGCACCATTTCCCTACAGCAACATCAGCCGTGTAACCTGCAAGTGTGATAAATGGAAAACTAAAGGCCAGCACATCTGTAGGCTCCTCAGAAGCCTTAATATACAGAAGATCACTCATAGTGCTTACCTTAGCAATAACAAAGATTTATATACATCAGAATTATTCATGTAGAAAAGAATTTCAGGAAAAGATGCAAAACACCACGTGAAGAAATGTTTAACTAGAAGATGACACCTCCACCTATCACCAAATGTACATCTTCTACTGTCACACCCCTTCCTTTCCCAGAAGCTATACAAAGTGTCATTAAACAACTACAAGTTGTAATACAAGAAACTTCTTGCTCTTCAAACAGCCCTGCAGCCTCACTAAATTGATTCTGAAGGGAAACTCCTCCTGCTCTCAAGCACACTAAATGAATATAGGTTTTCCCTGAAGAAAGAACAGAAAATATACCAACCTCTACCGTACTACAATAAATATTCTCAGCTGCAGAACAATTAACACCCTACAAATCTTACAGCTGCATTCTTCATCCAGTGCAACATATCGTTATGTCAAATGAGGAGGTGAAATTAAACACCTTTTCCATACAAGAATTCACACAGAAATTATGCATGGGACCACACACTTTTCATGAAGAAACACATCTTATGAAATTCACATTCCATCATATTTTTAGTCTTGAACCAAAAAAGGAACCTGTTAAATTACTGAGAAAGAAGATTGTGCAAACTAAAATAACTAATTAATTTCTGTGAGGTTTTTTTTTCATGCCTACAAAAACTTAGAGTTTGGTAAATTACAGTCTTCCTGTCCTCTCCTAACCTTTCTATTTTGCATGATATAAATTGTTGTCTACTTTCTCCTGCATAATTTAGTTAGGGAGTCCCTACTTCTCTCCCATTTGTTTTCTGCTCCCTACACACCAAACATCTTTATTCCAGAAACTTACTCTGAAATAGGAGTCAAAATTGAGCAATTTTTTTAAAGTTTGTGTTTAGAAATCCGTTTCTTCTGTTTCAGGCCTAAGCAATGCATGTTTGCTTAAAAGGTTGTCTAATTATTCTAATGATATCAGCTGCTCTTAGAAGAGATATCAGCCTCATTTACAGACACAGAGTCAGTTAGGTTGGAAAAGACCTCTGAGATCATCGAGTCCCACCTATGACTGTACACCACCTTCTCAACTGGGTCATGGCACTGAGTGCCACGGGTGTTTTCTAACACACCTCCTGGGAAGGCAACACTACCACCTCCATGGCCAGTCCATTCCAATGTTTAATCACTCCTTCTGTGAAGAAATTCCTCTGAAATAGAGTGTAGATCCAGAAAAAGTGCTTTGAGACTTTATTTATAGCCTGAGATATTTGATGCAGAGGAAGTGATGAGGGATGAGAGCATTCAGGATATGTTAGAAAGTGTTCAGAATCTCATGGGATGTTTTCTACAATTTGTGGTATGGTTTTTTGTACTAGGTACATATACCAGTGCATCTGGACAGTTAAAGGAAGGATTAGGTAGTATTTTTCAACAGCATTCCCTAGAGCTCTATTGGATGAAGTAAAAGTCAAATTGCACTGAAAACTGTTAAGGGCTTGAGGAGAATGACTGAACCTATTCAGCTATACTGCAGAAGGAACTGCAGCTCCTGCACTCAGAATTTGAGTGATACATGGAAGAAAAAGCAGCTTTACTGAAACACTTACTTCAGAAGAAAGCTCATTTGAGCTAAGGACTGAAAAAAAAATTGCTTGACACCAATGGAGTAGGTCTGGAGATAAAGACAAATTGAGCATTGATGACAATGAGGATCAATGACTTTGTAAATGTCTGGTTTTTACTCTGCTGGACAGAGAGTTGTCAGGCACCTCTCAGAATCTATCAGCTGGAGACATGTAGCTATTTCTGGAAATAATCCATATCTACATTTCTCTCCCTGATATAATTTCTTGCCTTAACTACAATTATTTTGTTCTTGAAACCAAGTATTTAATTCTCTTTTCCTTGTTCTCAAAAGAAGATGTTAGTGACCTTTGCAAGGAACATTACCTCAGATACGAGTGATAACCAATGCTTCCTTAATTACACTTGAAAGTCCCCTTTCTGAAGCCTTAATTTAAGCTCTGCATCTTCTGGGGCACAGGTACTGCACTTAACCCTATCCAGTTCTCAAATATTCACTAGCTGCAATTATGCAGCAGATGGATGTCAGCAATACTGTGAGTAATCTTTTAGATTTTGTGGGTCAGATTCAATTTATTTCACACAAATAGACTCTTGCTTTCTTTGTATCCAGCTTTTATAAATCGGTTTTTTGGATTCCCTGTCCTGGGAATCTATCTGACAGAGAACTGTGCATTATGTGACTTTGCTGGTGAAGCAACAAGAGTGCTACTGCATCTTTGGACTGAGTTTTTAACCTCTATTCCATAATATTCTTCTCTAGTACAACACCAGAATCTTAATGCAAAATCTGCAAATGTAACTTCTTATGCTTTCAGAAACTATGCTTTTGGAATATGCTGATGCCCATTTGAACAGTGTTTGTGTCCTAGCTGAACAGAATATAGTCTTGCTCTAGCCTTAAGAAGAGATTCTGCATCCTGACTTTCACCTCTGCTGCCTTTCCAAACAATTCCACCTTCTCTCTGTTATTATTTCAAGGTTTTCTTGACAAGTGAGTACAGAAATGAAGAGATAAAGCCTGACTGACTCAATTTGTCTCAGGTCCGTAGCCTACAGTCAGACTGAAGAGATTAATGCTCTACTGCAAATCACCTCCTGGGCATCCAAATCCAACCTGGGGGCATCTTTTCAATTTTTTCTTCTTCTTTTTTTTTTTTTTTTTAGACAAGCATGAAGAGAAAATGAGAATATACAGTCAAGGACTTTCACCCTCACTCATCTCAAATTGCATCCATGCTTTGATTTTCAAGGTAATAAGAGGTGCAAAAGAGCAAGTTCCCTAGAAGTGGTGCCAGCACAAACATTCCTTATGAAACATGCTCCTCAAAGACGAACTGAGAGTATTTTAATCAACATTTTAATAGTGTATCTCTATTCTGAATAACACTGTGTCCAGTTTCCAAGAACAATCTGCATACACTTTTATATCATTGACACTAGGGAAGGCTATGGTGCATTAAATTTATCATGTGAGACATATGTTAAACCTTTAGATTGTTTGCTGTTGGGCTTCTAAAAATAGTTGTTACAATTTTGCATAACAAGATGTTGCTCTGGAGTCAAAACTGCAGGTTGGAAAAATCATCTTGTTAAAATATTCAAAAGCATATTGAGAATGAGAGTGTCAAAGAATTTGTTTCAAAATGCAAACAGAAGTTCACTTCCTAAGGCTATAAAATTTATTCATGTGAGTTTCCACTGAACTTTTCCCTACAAGCTTCTGGTTTCTTGTTACACATATATTTCAGAAGCCAATGTGAGTGCTGCCCCTAAGAGAGGCAATCCTATAACTGGAAAAAACAGTGAAACACTCAGATATTTCCTATCAAGTGACTCAAGAAGATATGGTAGTATGCTTCAAACCAAGGTTTTTAAATTAGGAGGCAGAGGTGCCTTTGAAAGTGCTGCATCCTGGCATTTGTCTTGATTTCCTAAGGCATCTTTCCTGAAGGATGGTACGTGCTGCCCTCCTGCTCCATGCCCTTACGTTTATGTTATCCTTTGTAATCCCAAGAAGTTTCACAGCTAAGTTACCTGCATGCAGTAGATGGTGCATTGCTGAATCAAAGAGAAAAGAATATTCTGTTGCTCTGAAACTCACAAGATATTAAGTTGCTTTAATAGATGTATTCTACCACCTTGTCCCCACACATGCATTAAAATCCATTTTCACCACCTTTCTAACCAATGTGTACAAGCAGTTTTTCTGACAATGACAAAGCATCCATTAGAAGACAAGGGCTTCTCCCCAAGGCTCAGGGATGGCTTCAAGGGACATAATGACAGCCCTTGAAAGAGTCAAAACTACATAAAATAACATAAGCCTCTTGGAGGCAAATTTAAACTCAAATTTAAATAACGCCTTGGAGACAGAATGGCTTCAAGGATAATATGAAACAGCTTTACAGCAGCAGAAGAACCTGAAGAGCAAATTATGAAGTGGCAAGGATCCTCTGACAGAAAAGTAAAGGATAATCCCTTCAAGCTATGTGAAAGAAGAAGTAGATGGCTGCATACCAAAGGTTAGTAATGTGGCTCAAAGCACTTTCTAGTGTCTTCATTCTCACTTTCAGAAGTACCACTTTCTCCTCACCCTCTCCTGTAAACCTTTATCATATATGTTCCCTTCTACAAGGAGAGGCTGTGGAAGAGGGAAAAGCAAGGGAACGGGATAGCCCGGGGTGATGGTAGCACATTTAGCAACATGCTTGTCAGAGCACATGGCTCTGCTGAGAAGTAACAAACTCCCAATGGCAACGCGCAAAGGCACTAGGCTAGATGCCACTCCAGAAGAACCTGAAAAGCACATCAGGGAAGCATCAAACCACAGGGATGCAGTTTGGCCAGTGCAGCTCCTTCTCCTCCAGCTCTCCAGTCCAGTCCTGATGCTACAGAGAAGCCCTTGTCACTAGGAACAACAATGCCATATCCAGAATAAACACTGGAAGCTTGTTCTGTCATAGATATCTACCAAGAAGTAGTCTGCAGAGGAATGTAATGTTCTCAGAGAATCTTCTGCTGCAGATTTCAGTTGGTGACACAAGGATTTGTAGGGGATGGATACTGGCAGCACCTGTGCACAGTAGTACTATGCACACCTGTCTCTCATCCATCCATGCTTTCTCAGGAGTCCAGACAGTATCCAGGCTGAGGAACTGTGACAATATGAGAAACTCAGCTACAACACCCTACATTTGTCATTATTAGTACATATAGTTTATCTATCTTTACACTCTTTTGTTTCTGTTTGTTGAAAGGAAACTCAGGTTTCTGCCCTGCCAATAACTTGAAGATATATAGTGTATCCCTTGAGGAGGGAATCTTCTAGCAGGATCATTAGAAATGGGAAAGTTAGAGCTGTTTCTCACTATTTCTATGCTTGTGGTCTGTGTTCATCATTAGACTGTAGGCCAATCAGCATTGCTTTGCCTTTGGTAGGTGTGCTTAGGTACACACAAGGGGAGTGGTTGTTTGATGACATCTGTGGAGGCCTGAGAGGTTTTAGATAGATTTCATTGTACAGATGCCCCTCAGGCATCTCTAAAAATGCTACAAAAGGGGCTAGATGATATGAGGCTTTATTTCTTGCAAAATAATTATTCTGTGTACTTACTATGCATTAATTACAGAATTGAAATAAATCTGAACACTTCATTGTACTAACAGATAAGCCTGGTTGATATGTAACTGAAGGTTTCTGAACTGTATTTCTTAATCCCTAACTGAGCTGCATTTCACAAGCAACCCCTCCTAAATTAAAATAGAAATTTGTTCTTTTTAACCTACAAATATTACTTGGGGGCTCAATCTTAGATTTCTTGGACATCTTAAGTACTATTCAACTTTTTCCAGCTGAGCAGTCAAATGGACTAACCAGGCTGACCTGAATTTCACCCAGGGTGCAGAGCAAAACAATCAACTAGCACCAAAGAGGAGATATCAGAAAATCCGGTGCTCTTAACTGCCAATAAGGGAATTTCAGGAGGAAGAAATACAGTAGAGGCATCAGACTCATGATTTTCCTTCATTTCCCATCCTCTTCTGAGATCTGTTTAGATTCTCAGGCTTTACCATATGATTACTGGACTGCAAGTCTTGTAATTGGCAGCAGGGAAATAAAAAATAGTTATTGTAAGTCACCCTTAAACAACTATGGCCTGTGACAAATTACCCATGGTCTCTTTTTACTGTCAATTCTACTGACACGATACACTGGAACTTATAAAAGGTGTTCTTCTCAACAAAAGCATTTTGTTTCTTAAATTGATGCTCATAAAAGGTTGGTTTGATAGCACCAAACATGATGGTTTAGCAACAAGTTGGCCTGAGGAATCAAGTGTAGAATGTCCAAGTACTGATCTTTGTTAAAACAGGAGGCACAAATGAGAAGCTGGTTAAGATATTTGCTCAAGTTACAGATTTCATAAAGTTTAAGACAAAAAACACTGACTCAATTATCTAGTTATGATTTGTAGAGGATATAGTTTCATCTATTCACCTCCTGTTGAATAAGTTTTAAACAAAATACAAAATCAGTCCTTGAATAACTCTTGCTTCAGGCAGACAGTGGAAAAGATTGTCACTTAAGAATGCCTAACAACGAAAAGTCTAAGAATAGGTTAAATGGGATTTCTACTAGGATTTTCATGTAATCTAAACTGATAGATCTAACTTTACCATGTTCAGTTGTCTAGATAGTTATTAAATAAGGACAATAAAATTATTCCAGTGCTGCTTGGAAATTTGCTGTCAACAGAATGTGTGAGAAATTTGTTTTTTAAAAGGAAAAGAGATAAGTAGAAAACTACTGATTTTGCAGACATTAAACAATTTTGCTGTCAGGAAATCTAAAGAACATCTTTAGTGATTGGCTAAACCTTAACTAAGCATACTTGTCAATCTGAATCACAATGTTTCACTTTGGAAAGCTGACAAATTCATGCCTTCTAGTCTTTTGGTGAGTGAACGCTATCAGTTGAAGCTCTTAACGTTCCTCAGTAATAATTGAACTGTTTTCAGAAAAAAGCTTTATCGGTTCTGAAAGGGAGTGGTTACCTGTGGCAAAATGGAACTACACCTAAACAATTCAAGCATCCCTACCATTTCTGACATATCTTGGTCATTTTACATATGCTGTGATAAAAACCCAAGCAGAGAATTATCTTGCCCAAGACCCCTGAAGTCCAGGACCATCCATTCCCTGTGTGACAATCTAAAGAAGAATCTCAGTGATAACCCCACAAATTAGAACATACATGCAGTAAAATATAAACTGAAATGACAGGAAAGCAAGTTATTTATCCTCCAAAAGAAACAGCAAAAAAAGTCTTGGCTTCCTGCTGCATTTCTTTATTAGAGGAAGAGACTTAGTATAATTATAAGATTTTAGGAATTTATTTTGGTTGCTAGTTGGAGCCAGTTTTTAAACTATGCACCCAAATGTTTTCTAATGTTGTAAACTTTTATGGAAAATTTGGAAAAGTTAAGCAGCTTTCCCAGGTGTGCTCTTGCACTGTAATTAATAGCAGCATGATACAGTAAAGAATTTTCTTAAGCAAAACTCAAGATATTTTGATGAGATGGAAAAACATATTTATCCAAAACATGTAAGTAGGTAGATGAAATAAAAGGCTTTTTTTCTGCTCAAGCAAACTCACTGGGCCAGAATTCCTTATTTCTGAATCATGCATCTTTCAGCAGACTAAAGTAAAGCAAGAAAGGCACTCGGGGACAATTTGACAACGTGATTCTGATCTGCAGCTTGCACTACTAGCCATGCCCTGAAGTCTAATTTTCCATCTCCATTTGCCCTTTTGCTATACAGATTACTTTCTTCAGACAATCAAATTAAAGAGGAAAGTAGAAAAATTAAATAACTAAACTTTCCTGCAATTGTTTTTGGTAAAATATAAACAATAACAAAGAATTAAACTTTTTTTTTAATGTGTTGGTTTGGGATTTTTTTGTTTGTTTGGTTGGTTGGTTTTGGGTTTTTTGTGTGTTATACATAAATAATGACAGAAAAAGTATTGGAGGAGCTGTACAGGTTGTATAGAAAAGAACTCAAAATCAAAACTCTAATTGAGCCTAAAGGGGTTTGTTTTGTTTTGCTTTTTTGTTTCATTCTTGTGTTACATATAGGTGGTCTAAAAATGATCAGTCAAATATTAATGAATAAGAAAAGCATTATTTAATCTCTCTACTGATGCAAGAGACAGTTGCCATTATAAAACCTTACAATGTAGAGGAAAAAAAAGACAGAAAAAAAAAGTCTCTGGGAAATATTTGAATACCTATGGTCGATTCTGCACAATATCAAAACTTCCTTATTCACCCTCTGCCTCAAGCTATGTTTCACTAGGGGAACACAGTATCAGATGTAAAAGGAACACTGGAAAGCCTGCAGCTGATGAAAGAGACTGTATTAAATACACCATTGCATCAGGATGAACAGTTATGTCTCTAGAGGTTCATTATTAGTCTTAAAGTCAGGAATTCTACAGCAAATGGAGATACATCTTTCTAAAAAAAAGGGAAAATGAAAAATTGAAAGACTAAGGATTGTAGGTGTGGAATATAGACATAAAAAAGCATTAAAAATAAAAGCAAAAGAGTGTTTTTTCCCATCCATGTTAGTTTAAGGCTATATAATGAACCATATGAAGCAAACTGAATAATTGAAGTCTTTAAGTAGTCATATAGTTAGAAAATTAATTTTAAGTGAGAATAAAAGGTAAGTTTAGGAAAGAAATGCTGAAAAATTTAGACAAATTATACACACATGCATTGGTATAGCTTTCTAAAATACATGTTTAGTATTGTCAACAGACTTTCAAAAGTAGTCTGTGAACCATCATTGTCCTTTTGCAAAAACTCGTAAGTTTCAAGAGACAGAATTGTGAGTATGGTTATATATAAAATTTGGAAAAAATAGTCAGACATTCTAAATCTATTAGCTAACCTTCAGGTTTGAAAAAAAACACTAAACAAAACATCAAGTACTTCACTTAAACATGGCCAATGTCAAAAGTCATCGTCGTTTCATCTGGAACAGCACCCTACAAATTCTCTGGTGTCTCATAATATGTTGAGCACTCACTGAAATTTCTCCAAGGTCAGGGAATAAGTAATACCTTTCCTGGATGGATTCACTAGTGTCTCTGGATGTGTTGAATTTTCAGTCTTTATCTTGTAAAAGACACTTTTCATTTACCTTGCTGCCTACTTCCCTGCAGTGCATAGGGATTTAATTATATTTGAGACTTCTATCCCTCTGGTCAATGTCAAATTTGGTTGAAAAGAGGTTATTAATCAGGAAGAACAGACACACACAGTGTGATTGCAGAAGCCTAATTTCCTTAGGAAACTAAGCTAAAAAGTAAGTGAAAAAGATTTCTCAAGGACAAGTCCCATCTGATTTTTGACATTTATAAGACATTTTTCTAAGTGAAGTGAAGAAACATGGCTAGGTGATACAAGGTATTTGCAACTGTCTAGATATCCAGATTGAAGTTGCTGTTGGTAACTCAGGAAAGCATCTCAAGTGGAATCCATTACAATTTTTTCCGTAGTAAAGTTCTTATATATTATCAGTGGGTTTGCACCAAAGAAAAGAAGGTTGCAAATGTAATCCCTTTGGTCAGCTGGGGTCAGCTGTGTCTCCTCCCAACCTCCCATGCACCCCCGGCTCCCTCACCACTGTGGCTGTACAAGAAGCAGAAAAGGCCTTGGCTCTGTGTGAGCCCTGCTCAGCAATAACAAAAACATCTCTGGATTATCAACCCTGTGTGCAGCACAAATCCAAAACACAGCCCCATACCAGCCACTGTGAAGGAAATTAACTCTACCCCAATCAAAACCAGTACAACTGAAAAGCGACTGTAAGTTGTGAGTGGTTTTATTCCACAGAAAAGGTAAACGTAGTTCATGGATATCTCAAGTTTAAGATGCCTAAGACACTTATTTTGCATACTCATTCCTAAGGAAGTCTCAGTGGGTATATAATCTCCAAATTTTTCTATCACACTGATATAAATAAATCAGAGTTGGAAAAACAATAAAACATGCACACAAGAAGATACCCCATACACAGAATGGTGGTGGTTATGACAGTAATCATCTATACTATTGTCTCTAAAACAATAGCAGTAAAACAAAACAAACAAAAAACCAACACACAGTCTCATCCTGGCCAAAAAACCCAACCAACCAAAAAAAAAAACAAACCAACCAAATCAACTTTGAAGGAGATTTAGATGACACATTACAAAAAAAGTTTGTTAGCAGAAACTACTTATTAATGGGTCAATCAGAGATATTTAAACAAACTACATTATTATAATTTACGAACCATTTCAAGAAAGAGTTCCCAAATTCTGGCATCTGTGGCATGGAGATTTATCTAGATGATCTTCCTATTCCTTCTATCTAGGAACTTAGGGGACTTCACAGATAAGAAAGGTACCTTAGCTTTCAATAAAAAGTTACAACTAATAAATTCATTGCAACTGTTACACATCGGACTTTGCCATATGTTCATTCACCAGAGATTGCTACAACTTGCATGGTAACTAACCTGGAGAGCTCCTATGAAAACGCAGCATGATGAACGTTTTGATGTTTGGGCAAGTGCATGGTGCATTTTTCAGTCTAATTTGGTTCTAAGATGTAGATCAGAGATTTCCAGGTTATGGTTAAAAATACCAGCATTAGCTGTTCCAATGACACTGACTATACAACTATCCTACATATAAAATCATTATATGTAGTATCAAATAATATTTACTTCATATCCATGGCTTCTGAGAATGTGATGCTTTCTAAATACCATAGGATTACAACTCTCTTTCCAGGTTATATTATTATATAATACCTATTCTCCAAAAGAGTTGGCTGCTGAAGAAACTAAAGACAAGAATGGAGTAACCAAAACAGATTTTTTTCCTATTTTTACTTTAACAACTTTCTCATATGTATGTTTTTTCCTATAGATTTCCTAAAAAGCAAACAAAAGCATTTAAGTTTTTGGACATTTAAAGAAAGATACTAGGAAAACATTAACTCATCTGTAAACTACATGAGCCAGCAATGTGCACTCACAGTCCAGAAAGCAATTGTGTCCTGGGCTGTGTTAAAAGAAGTGTGAACAGCAGGTCGAGGGCGTGGACTCTGCCCCTCTCCTCTGCTCTGGTGAGACCCCACCTGGAGTGCTGCACTCAGAAAGAAGGATGTGGACCTGCTGAAATGAGCCCAGAGGAGGGCCGTGAAGATGACTGGAGATATGGAGCATTCTAATTTTTGGAATTCACGTTGAAATAATTATGATAAGAGCATCTAAAGGATAAGTTAAACCATGTTCCATTAGTCTGTGGAGATTTATTCTGATGATATAATTTAACCATTTTTATCACATTAAGACACTAAGTAACAACTGCTTGCATTATTACTTGTCTCTCCATATATGCCATCTTTAATCAGATATGGTTCATTCTTTACCTGTAGCTAAATTATTGCATTTCAAACATTTATTTACAGCAGTCAGCATCAATGTCATGCATACCTCTCAACTCCCATCAAGCACTGCATTTAATAAAAAGTTAACTGTGATACAGAAAACATCCCATTCAAATGAAATCCAAACCAGTTTCATTGTGTTTTTGATGTTATAAACCAACTATGCATCTTTGCCTTGATATCCAAAACAAAGCTGAAAAGAACTCCTCCTCATCTCTCAGTGTCCCCAATAAGGTTACACATTTGTAGTGTTAAGAGAAACAGATTACTCTTTCCACAGTAGATTGTATACAAGAATTCTCTCAATTTGGCTTGTCAGCTAGAGAATTCAATGTGCTTATGACTTGGTTAGATCAACATTGTGAAACAGATCAGAAAAACAAGAAAAACCCAGTGTCCATAATAAAAAAAAAAAAGCACTGGATACTTTGAGCTGAAAACTAGACTGTCCCAAGATAGGACTAAACAATAAACCAGAGGCAGTGCAACTGATGTTTACTGTCATTTATGATTTTGTATGACTTTGAATACTAAGCTTTGTGATTGCTAATGTTTAAATTATTGCTTCAGAATGGAAAGTGACTGCTCCAAGTTTCAAGAAAATCCATTTATCATTTGCCAAGAAGAGTATCTTGATTTTCTAAATCTCTAAGCAAATTTGCTACTGATGTCTGATAAAAGAATGAATGTGATGGACCAGAGTTCAACAGCAACTCATCCCACTATTTTTAAGAATGGTTTAGTAAGTAGGTCTTTGGGAAATTTAAGTTTTTATATATGCTGATCATAACAAATGCAAGCCATAATTACAGCAGTAGGGGGTTAATTTGGGATATTTAGGAATATATTTATTTGGGCAAGCATTCAAGTTCAGTAATATTTACAGGGAAATATTGCTATTTTTACAACATATACTTAGATCTTAATTATTATAGGATTTCATTTTTAATTCAGTAACAATAAAGCATTAGACAACATCTGAAAGAACAACCTTCTGGTTTACCTATTACCAAAATTAGATCATGCCTCAAAGAAGATCTACAGAAACAGCCATTAAAACCACTAGAAAGTATTTAAAAGGCTGAAAATATGGAGTATTAATAAATCTGCAATGTCATCTCTAAACTTCATATACATTCTTCATTTGAATTAGGAGATGCAGAAGAGAAAACAGTTATTACTAAGGAAAGAAAAAAACAAACAAAAACCAGGGACAAGGAGGAGACAGTCATCATGATTACACAGATAGATGTCAGATAACATGCACTGTCTGGGAAGACATTGATCAGAAGTGTCCCTGTACTGATTTTGCAACACTAGTGTATACCTCAGTAAGAGATTCAATTTTGTTAAACATTTAGAGCAAAATACTGTAATTGAGGCAGAGTAGTTAACCAAACCTAGGTTGTAGAGACATCCAGCCCAGTGATTTTCCATTATTCAATTAGTGTTAACCTGGATGGACAGGCCAAGGTAAGACTCTTGTTCTGAGCCCATAAAATCCACTTAATAGTCTCCCTGGTTAATTAGTCTTAATATCTCTCCTCGATGTTACATATTGCCTTTCACTTAAAAGGTGTGAGACACTTGAAGGTTATTTCCTATGGGAGTCATTTCACCAGGTTCAATCCTGGATTTGATGTTTATACTTAATTTTAGCAAGTTTTGAAGAAGTCATCTGGTTACAAAGTAAGACATCAATAATGCCTTTTTGATTTGAGAATGATTATATTTACAATTTTTTTTACAGCATATTTTACGTATTCTTTTAAGCAATCTTGAAAAAAAGGTAGCAGGACTCCCTCACACACAGCTGTAGAACACTTGAACTGAAGGTAAAAATGATGTATTGCAGCTCCTTTGTTACTCATGCATTAGTTATACCACCATTTTATTGAAATGTATTGTGGCATTCATATCCATCCTTTCAATGTTACCATATGCAACAGTAGTAGTATCAACCAATTTTGAAATAAGAAAGGTTCCAGACATCTGCTGCCAAATCTTTTTCACCTTAAATTCTTTTATTCAAATTCTCATCACTGAAAGAGCTGAACAAACCAATTTAAGCATTACTTATCGCCTTTCTTGATAATAATCAACATCATTCCTAATCAAAGGAGGGAAATCTATTTTCTTGCTAAAGTCATGCCCAAGGTGGTATGACAAAGCTCTCCAGTAATCAGTAGATCAGTATTTTCTTTCAGTTCAAGTTATGATGTTAATTTCATTGAACAGAAATTTTCAGACAATAAAGATATTTAGCACAATTTGTTAACTGGAAGTAGACCAAAAAACCTCCTACTCTTTTCTTATTCTGAGTGTAGTGGAGAATTTAATTCTGTAACTTAAAACTTGCTATATTCTTTTATATAGCAAGTATTGCTATATCCTCTAGAAGGGATCTGTGAAATGCTTGAAATAGGAATTTGTACCTTATTTTAGTGTCCAATTCAGAGAAATAATCCTTCACTGATAGCCAGGCAGAGAAGTGATGCTATAATACTTTATTCTGTTTTTTCTTGTGTTATGCAAAGACTTACAGTAAATATGTATTTTTCCCTTTTGCAAAATGATCCTAACAGTTTTAAATACTGTTTCTCCCTAAAAAAACCCTTCTAAACAAATGTAAATAGAAACTGTACAGATACTGTTCTGCCTGACTCATTGAGATGTCTGTCGCCTTCTGCAAGGCAATGCAGGGAATGCAGAAAAAAATGCAGGACAGTAGTGTTTGCAGGTTAAAGGTCTAAATGTGACATGTGTGCTAGATTTAAGCAGTAGAAGTCTGTGTAGATCAAAACCCATGGCAGAGATTTTCCCTTCTGTATCTTGACATCTTTATTAAGAGTCCAGTTGTTCCAAAGCACAAGTGTAATGCAAGTTGTATCCACTTCAGAGAAAAACTATATCTTTACGATGTAAAGATAAAGAATATAGCCAGAGGATAGCATAATAAAAGCAGTGTATTTTTTCTGTCTTAAAATTCATCATTATACACAGAGACCCAAAGCCTTTTGTTTCCAGGGACAATTGATATTTCAACATGATCAGCTATTAATATCGTCCTTTTTGTAAGTTAGAGGTGTAAATTCTTTGAGACTTGAAACAGAAGCCTTCAGAGATGTTCAAGTAATTTTTAATTGGTCTATACAGTTAATGTTTGTCTGTATAGAGAGCTAAGCCAGTGACTGGAGCCCATACTCTCATCCTTTGGGAAGCACATTCATCGCTTATAGACAGAGCACAACAGACCCACGTTATCAGCAAGGGGATACACAGCTGCTTGTTTCAGCTCATCTCCTGACACGTAGTTTTCCTCAGAGAAAGCCATTGTCTTGGCAAATACACTAAAAGCAGGGAAGAAGGAAAAGCAGGCAAAGAAGAATTTTTTCCTTTGAAACAATTTCAACAGAACTATAATTACTGCTAAACACTAAAACATTTGGGGTCCAGTTGCTATGCAACTGTGAGGAATTATAGTACACCTGCTATAGACAAAATGAGTGGGAGAAAAGCCAACTGACTTCATCAAAGGAATGACTTTTTCACCTTTCATTCTATTCCATTACAGTCTATTTTTCTTTAGCATTTTTACAATCTTGCATTAATTCATCAGCCTACAATGCTTGAACAGTCCCATCAGTTTGGTACAGCACATATTACTCTCTCAACTGTGAACCTTTGCTTGTGGTAAGCAAACACCATCACATAGGCCACTACCTTGACAGATAAGTTCAACTTCAGCTATTGAAGCTTCTGTTCTTTCTACGCCACATTCCCAAAACTCACCCTATGTAACATATACGGTTTGGTTCACTAATAATTTTTTTACCTTCTTTCTTATTCTAGTGATGAAAATAAGCAGAATTCAGATTTCTTCATTGTCAGTAAAATAAGTGTTCAGAACAGATTATCTACATACCCCATAGCAAAGACTGGATGTATTTCTCAAAAACCTTACCAGCAAATCATTTACCTGCTCTCAGATGTCATGGTTTCTGTGGCAAAGGACATATTTCTATCTACATTCCTACAAAACAAAGCCACCCAGCACTAAAGGTGAAACAGCTTCCTACAAAGCCAAATAACCAACCTCAAAAACAACTTGGTTGATACTCCCTCAGTCTTGCTCCACTCCTCTGTTTAAGCCCCCTTTATAACACCCTTTAGTAAGGTCACTACTGGCAGCCTGGGCTGCCTGCCGCATTTGGCTGATTGTTGAAAATGCCCAGCTCTGTGAAAAAAAAGGCTGAGAAAAATACTCAAGTTCTAGGAAAAGTTCATGCTTCTGACTGGGAATCATGTTTCTTAAAAGGACACTGCTGACTGCAGACACAGATGTAGTACAGTGTAAAAGTATCTCCAGCACAGAAACAGCTGGGAGCCTGTCTTCTGAAAACTCATCTCGAATTATCAGAATTTTCATACTCTATTATAGTGGAATCCTACTGCACACTGAAGGGCAGGAACTTAACTGCATAGCAAGGAACAAAAACATCTTTGTAATCACCAAGTCTCTCACACATGCATCTATCAGATGTGAAGTTAAAAATAAAATAGAAGCACATCACGGTTGCCAAGTTTCTATCATTAAATGAAGTGGAAAAAGTAATTTCACAATAGAAAGGATCAGTATTGATGTGAAGCTGAATTTTTTTAAACCTTAGCTTTTAATGAGTATATGCCTCTACATCTGATAGAAATCTTCACCTAGACGAATA
>VZTR01026072.1:0-194934 GCA_013400775.1 Chaetops frenatus
CTCCTGGATCCCACCCCGCTCCACCGGCTGCCTCGGGGACACTTGGATCCTTCTGCTCCCACCAGAACCCCCGGAACCTCTCGGACCCCCTGTCTCACCGGGTCCCTCTGCACGGGCCCACAGCCCAGAGCGGGATCGCAGCACCGGTCCCCAGGGCAGGTCCCAGCCCAGATGCCCAACTGCAGTCCAGTCACACCCGGGGTTCCCGTGGGATGGGGGCCAGTGGCATCACAGGGGCATTGGGACCACCAGCACCACCAGGACACCGGGACTACTGAGCCACCAGGGCATGGGAACCATTGGGACCATTGGGACCACCAGGACCACTGGGACACCAGGACCACCAGAACAAGGAAACATCTGGAGCCATTGGCACCACCAGGACCATTGGCACCACCAGGGCTCCCACCGTTCAGTTCTGCCCAAGTCTCAGCCCAGCCTTGGTGGAGCAGAGCCACATCCACGTGCTGAGCAGGGTATGGAGTTGATCCCAAGCACTCGCTGGTCCCGCAGCACTGGGCTGAGCCAGAGGTTCGGATTAACAGAATAATAACAGAGTTGAAGCTGCTTACGGAGCTGTGGCATGTAATTACTGTTACTTATCAGAGAATCCGCCGCGCTCCAGGCGCAAGCAGGGCCAGCGTGTGCCAGGCCCAGGCAAGCCATTGCCTTCTGCCAGACACGGCTGATGGGCCTTGGCTCTGCACTCCCAACTCGTGTTCAGAAAATCATTAGTGTCATTAGAGCTCCAGGGCGGAGCACTGGCCCTTGGCCAGGAGTGCCGTGGGCATGGCGAGGGAGCGGGAGTGGGAAAGGGGTCCTGACAGGGGTCTTAGCAGGGCTGTGAGCCCTGGAGGGCTCAGGTCCTTGGGGGGAACCAGGGGGGATGGGGCAAGTTTATTTCCAGGGGCCTCTGGTAGGCACTGACTGTTTCAGTCTTGTTAACGACTTCATAAAACTCCCTGCCAAGTACAGATTAACGAGCAGCCAAGTCATTACCATCTTGTGGGAAGTGACAGCGCAGCCCAGTTACAGGGACTGCTCTGGGGTACATCTCCCCAGCACAAGGGCTGGGCAGCCCCTTCCCCTCCCAGCAGCTGGGGTGGCCTCCTGGGAGCATGGCCCCATTGTCCCCTCAAGTGCAAAAGGTGATGAGGCCCTGCTGCACCAAGGCCAGGGTGCAGCCTCACAGGCAACACCTGCCACAACCATCAGCCCTCGAGGAGCGAGCGAGAGGGAGGACAGAAGGAATCCAGAACACACAGCTTGTCCTACCTGGGGGGCCAGGCCACAGCCCTCTTCCAAAGGGGACTGAGACCAGACCTGGGGTCTCACTGAGGAGAGGGGCTTCCTTGTGGGGAGCTGGAAATCACAATCTGTGGGGACTGTTTCCATTGCTCTTGCCCATCCTCCTGGTCATCAGGGCTGTGCCGCTGGGAAGGGTCTGCATGGGGCTAGGATAAGGCCTGGATGCAGGAAGGCACTAAATGTCAGCAGAGGCTCCTGTGGAGGAGTCCTGGGACTGGTGGAGTTCCTGTCACCACCAGCATGTTTGTCACATGCCCCTGGGGTCCTTTGGCATGACTGGCCTCACCCCAGATTGGGGATTAAATCGTGATTCCCTTCTGTGAGTGCAAGCGTCCCCAGGCCAGTGCTGGTACCTGCCTCATCCCACCACCAACGTCATAGGTGTCCCAAGCTGGGATTCCCATCCGGCTGAAGACCTTGCCCTGGGGGTGCAGCAGGTGTGGGTGCAGGATGAATGTGGGAGCTGCTGTTCATTGCCCACAGTCAGCAGAATGTACGTGTGACTCCCTGCCAGCTCTGCCGTGCTCAGTGAGGGGAGAGGAATGAGCAGACAGGGTGTGATCATATTGCCACATCGAAGAATGAGACATGAGAAAATGCAAGAGCTGCTGCTACCTGGAAGGCAGATGCTGAAAAACTAACGTGGGAAACTCTGGAGGCTGGAGTTTGTCATGGAGATGGAGCTCAAGCAATTCCTGGTGGCTTGGGACTTTGGCTCTGCTCAGACATAAAAATATTTGTCTGTCTGAATAAAACAAGCCCTGAAGTGTGTCCACCTGTTCTTCCGCCCTCCAGAGTGACTCTGGTCACACTTCTGACTGCAGCTCAGGGAGATTCACAGGGAGAGCCTTAGTCCCACACAGCATCAGAGCAGCTTGTCCCTTGAGCTCTGGATCAGGGAATCCCCAGATGTGGTCTGTGGTTCTGCACATTGTCACTTGCCTGAGCCTGGGCTGGACTGTATGAGTTGGGATGTCACCAGAGCCAGCTCACAGGGAGCCAAACTGCTCAGTGCTGAGCTTGCTGGAATGAGTCCCTCATCCCCAGGAAGAGGCAGGGGGGCTGAGCCAGCCCTTGGAGACAGGACTGGTGTGATCACAATATGTTCAGTATCCTCCTTGCTAAGATGTGCCAGCAGAGAGGCCGTGCTCAGCCTGGGGTGGGCTGGCCGTGCATGGGGCTGTCACAGTGCCTGGGTGGCCGTGAGGATGAACGGCTGCAGTGGGACTGCGGGGAAGACGTTTGACAATCACGGAAAGAACAGAAGGGTCCATGATCCCTGAATGCAGCAGAGACAGCCTCATTGCCCTGCACTGCCTGGTCACTCGGATGAGCAGTGGAGCTATGGACTGGCTGTGTCAGCAGTGCTGATTCCCTGGGAATCACTCCGAGAGGGGAGTGAGGGCATCTCCAGGGCACACGCTGTGCCAAAACAGCCAGAGTGGGTCTCTGCTGGGCGGCAGCTCTGTGCCCCAGCATGGCCATCACCAGTGGAGGTGGCTCATGAAGCATCAGTGACACAGGGCTGGGACCTCACCTTATGCTCTGAAAACCACTCAGGACCTGGGCCAAATGGTAGAACATCACCGTGTTCTACATTCATGGGAGAGGAGGGGAGGAGAGGGGAGGGGCAGGGAGGGGAGGGGAGGGCAGGGGAGGTCATCAGTAGGCCAGAGTGGCCCTGATATGGGGCCACCAGTGGGGCAGCTGGAGGGTCCCGCTGGCACAGCAATGTCTGACTGCACTGCTCCAGTTCGGAGCTTGGAGAGGGACAATATGAAGTCACTCCCCTTGTCCTCCCCATCACCTGGCTGCCTCCATTGCTGCCTGCTCTGCTCTGTAGTGGCCGGGCTGGGCTGGGCTGGGCTGGGCTGTCCATCTCTCAGTCTCTTGGGTTGGGCAGGAGGGGATTAAACGGGGTAAGTATCACCCCCACCCTACAGCTCGGGCAGGCTCGGCTCTCTGGATGATGGCAATGTGCCCTGCACTGCCCAGGGGGAGTTTCCACACACAACCACTGTTGCCTTTCATGGTAACAGGATCTGGGATCGCTTTTTCCAGATAATGTGGGGGGCCGTCAGGACACGTCCTGGCAGATGGTAAAGAATCGACAGCTGAGACAGAAACAAAGACATCATATGTCACTCCACACGTTGATATGTTTGTTACCTATTTTGTGTTGTTCAGACTCACAGAGCAAACCTGTCAGCAAGGGTAGAGCCTGTGCCTGCCATTCCTCACATGCAGAAGACACCTTTCCCAGGGCTGCAACCCTCAGTGAGATCCCACTGAGCCGGCAATTGCTGTGGGAGGCACTCGGGAGAAGCTGGCCCACAGGGGAATCCCAATGACTCCTAATTGGCTCTTATTCATGACATTAAAAGCACAATTAGGTGTTATTGTTTGAGGCAAATGCAACACGCTGACCATGGCCATTTCACACCAGCCTGCCCACTCTGGGCACTGTGTGTGCAGCGTGGTCACCCCAACAGGTAATGTCACCTCCTCTCCTATGCAAGCTGGGGAGTGCAGTTCTTTCCTCCCCACTGCAGCACACGAGGCAGAGATAGCATCTCCAGTGTGCTTCTTGCTGGAACAGACTCTGATACCATCTCCTGAGCATTATGATGTGTTCTTTTTTTCTTTTATCTCAAGGGAATTTGTTGTGGGTGACTGCTTCAGGAGAGCCTTGGAGAGGAGACTGAACTCTTCTGGAAACATGAAATAGCTGAAGCAGTTCTGCTTCTCTGTGTCCTGATATCCCATCGACAGCCAGTGCAGGGGAGCTCTGTGCTGAGGGTTCCTGATGTCAGTGTGGGGCTGGTGTGGGATTGTTGCTCAGGAGCCACGTCAGGGGCCAGGCCAGCAGCTGACCAGCAATAGCATTGGTTGGAAAAGACCAGGGAAAAACTGATATTGCAGGACAATCTCCAGATTGTCTGTCTGACATCTGCCACACATGGTAAAAGAACTGAAAGCTGGGCTGAAGTTGTGATAATACAGAAAGAAAAGATGTAAGTCCAGGTATCCCCTACCTGTGGGCTGTGGAAGTATTTTGTCTTGTGTTAGGGCAGTTGTCACCTTCAGGCTGACTTGTACCTTGGCTTAAAATGTGAGGGTGACCTGGAGGGGATCGGACCTCATAGCACAGGTTTGAGCCCATGTGGGAGGCTCAGGGCCAACATGGGAATTGCCTGGAGCAGCAGGGTGTTTGCTGGAGCAAACATGAGCAAAGTGAGCACATCTGGAAGGACTGGGAGCAGGGGTGGCCCGGGATGGCTCTGAAGCAGAGCTCTCACACGACGGCTGTTGGGTAATTCTGTACCCCCCACTGCAGAGAGAATCAGGCCAGGAACATCTGATCTTTGCCAGTGCCAGGTTGCCCCAGGATGGTGCTGGAAGCTGAGCACTGTCCTCTGCTCACTCTGCCCTTTGCCAGTGTTGGGTTGTGCCCAGGTTGCCTCCTTCCTCAGTTGTCTGAGGGATAGGGAATGTGTTCATTCCAAATGCACAGATTTTTCAACCTGGGGAGTCAGAAATCCAAATCTGAAGCCCATGGGTGTGAGGCAGTGCTGTCCAGAGAGCAGAGCCCTCGAATGAGAGGATCCAGAGTCTCTCTCTGGTTAAGCTGTTTCCTTGGTGCCTGCCCAAAAAGTCAAGCCACGCTCCTCGCTCCTTAAGCTGCTAAAGGGAGCGTGACTGCTGTGAAGTCCTGAGATCTAACAGGAGGCAGATAAAGCCTTGTTGTTATTGTGTCCTTCGGGGAACATGAAAGAAAGGAGGCACCATGAATTACCAAGGGTGAGGCTCTGAGAACATCTGAGCACCTCCAAAATCAGTTAAGTGCATTATAATGTGAAAACAGCCGGAGGGGGCTGGGAAGGAAGGAGATCACAACAGGAGGGAAAACACAAAAGGGTTCCTAATCCCTATAACTCCTTCACTACCTCACAGGCACCTCTGCAAAAAGCAAAAATAACTTCTTTTATTGAGAATGCCATGGCTGGAGCCAGGCAGGCCGGGCTGGGTGTGCGATTTTCCACTGCGCACGGCAAGAGCTGGCGTCACATCAGTGAAGGGATTTTTTCCCAAGGAAGAATAAAACAGTGCAGTGCCTCATTTCTTGCTTCTTTGCTGCTTTTTTCACGCCAATACTTGTTCAGCTATGTTACTGTAATCATTCTGCTCGGTCCTTCAGTAGGCCGAGGCAGATGTGGCCATTGTCCCTCCCCTCTGTGCTGGCCTGGTCAAACCCTTGGTGCTTGCAGGGTCCTTATCCCCAGTGCTGGATATGTTGGGCTTGCCCACCAGCATTTATGATAGAGGTGATGCTGGTCCTGCTGAGTTACCATTGCCATCGCTGTCTTCAGCTGCAAAATTGTAGGAAGAAGCCTATAGCACAAACACTGATAAAGACTGATCATACTCTTCCTACTGATAATGATTTATTCTACTCTTCCCATTGATAAAGACAGATCACACTTTTCCCATTGATAAGGATTGATCCTTCTCTTCCCAGTAGGAATTGCAAGTAATGTGCCCTGGCTGTGGGTGTCTGATGCAGTTTCAGTCCCTCTCTTCTGATTTAGAATGTTAAAGCATTAAACCCTGCCTCGGTGTTGAGAGAGCTGAAATTGTGGCACAGGATTAGAAGTCACAGGCTGTTTCTGCGGGATTTGGGAAAGGTGATGGAGCAAAGCAGGTACTTCTGGGAAACATTACTCATCTACCCTTTAAACCAACTGAAACCCCCACATGTAGGGACTTTCCAGTCTTCGTTGGGAGCTTCAGCCCAGGCTGGTACATAAGCAGAAATTGCTGTAGTTTATTCTCTTTTGAGCTATAAGTTTTCTGCCAAATCCTGTATCAGTACACAAATCCTGCCAAGTCTGTGCTTGTCCTGTGGTAAAGGTCCTGATGGGGAAGTTTCCATCTGGCTTTGGCTTGGCCTATATAAAGATTATGGATGAGCAGAGCTCTTAACTCAGCAGCTTTCCTTGGCTTTAGACTGCGTTAAAAAGCAAACAAATAGATTTGTAGATTTTTGCAATGATACTTGCAGGTGACTTGGTGGATGACAGAGGATTCACTTGTGTTACTTCATGAGGGAGCAGCGGGTGGAGCTGGAACGGACACTGGGAATGCTAAAACATAGCCCCGAGCAGGGATCTGGATCATGCCAGGTGCTGGGAATGAAAGCGGAAGAAGCGCCATGTGAACCGTAGTGTTGCTGGTGGGATGTGACAAAAGATGTGAAATCAAGGAGAGGAAAATGATGATTCTGGAAGTTGGCTCTAGCTGTCAGGGGTGTCGAAAAGCGCCGGCAACGCCTCCTGGCCGGGCTATAAAGGGCCCCGAGGCAGGGGAGCGAGCACTCGTTGCTGCTGCTGCTGCTGCTGCGCTGCCGAGCCGCCTCTCTCTCCACCTCCAGCCTCCAGCATGAGCACCACTGTCAGGCAATACTCGTCCTCCACCTCCCTCAAGGGATTCGGGAGCCTGGGGGGAGGCTCCAGCAGGCTTTCCTCCGTGCGTGTTGGGGGAGGAGGCTACAGGGCCCCCAGCGTGCACGGGGGCTCTGGCAGCTACTCCATCTCTTCCCGCGTGGTCTCGGGGCTCGGCAGTGGCTTTGGGGGCAGCTACTGCAGCAGCGCAGGAGGGGCCCTCGGCGGGGGCTTTGGGGGCAGCTTTGGGGCCGGCTTTGGGGCCGGCTTTGGGGCCGGCTTTGGGGCCGGCTTTGGAGGAGGCTTTGGAGGCGGCGATGGCATCCTGCAGGCGGGGGAGAAGGAGACGATGCAGAACCTCAACGACCGCCTGGCCGCCTACCTGGACAAGGTGCGAGCCCTGGAGGAGGCCAACACGGACCTGGAGGTGAAGATCAGGGAGTGGTACAAGAAGCAGGCACCTGGTCCTGACCGTGACTACAGCCCCTACTACAGGACTATCGAGGAGCTCAGGAACAAGGTAGGATGCTGGGAGTAACACAGTGGGATGTTGTGTGTCAGAGAGGAAACAGAAACAATGACTGTTACCTCAGTAATTAGTCAGCACTAATTATGTCATTAAAAGTGTCCCAGTGGCATGTGTGGAGTGCCTAGCTGGAAATTAGAGATGTCTCAATGTCAGCTTTTGCTTACATCCTCCTAAGTGGGACAAATGGCAGCTTTCACTGGCAGGAACAGATGTAAGAGGATGTAACGCAAAAATGAAGAATACTGACAAGTCTGCACTGATAGTGTGTGCTCTTGGGACTTTAAAATGAAGGTGCAGGGAAACTTGCAGCTGTGGGCAAACTGTGAAACACTGATGTCGTGTTTGGAAACGTTCAAAGGAAACAGGCAAAGAATTTGCAGACTTGTTTCAGCTCCTCCTGTTGAGGAGATTTAGATGATAAAAAGATGGAAATGACAAATAACGAGTTTTTTGCCTCTTTTGGCAATTGCTGCCCTAGGGCTGGAATTGGTGCAAAGCCACCACCCCAGGCAGCTTGGGGGGATTCCTCTCCATTTGATTTGAGTCCCAGCATACCATTTTGGAAAAAATGGTCGGGTTTACGTTGTTCTCTGTTACTTCCCATGTATGAATTGCCCCTGAGCAATTCTGGAAGCTGTGTACAGCTGGAGCTGCAAGAGTGCTGGCAAAGGATGCAAAGTCTATTTTTTTCCCCTCTCCTCAACAGAATTCCCCTGAACTCTGACTTGAATCTCCTCCCAGTGTGGGTTATTTGCTCCTGTTTTGGTAATATGAAAATCAGAACCTGCTCACTGCCTTTTGCTCCATTTCCACTGCCAACAAATAAAATCCATCCCAGAATAAGGTGTGCTAAGCACAGACACCCCACTGGTCCCTCTGACCTTTCCACCATCAGGTACTATCTGAAGGACAGGAACAAAGGCTACCATCAGATCTCACACATCTCATGTGGCCTCTCTCTGCCTTTTGAAACATTACTGATGGATTTTTGGAAAGTGAGGTCACGGACTAACCAGCCCCTTCCCACAGTCAATCTCAGCTGCACCTCACTTGTCCTGATTCCAGACACACTTCTGCTAAGGGAATGCCAAACTTCCCCAAAACTGTTGTTCCTGTCCAACACTCAGCCAGGAGGAATTCCTGACACTCTCTATCTTTCACTGCCCAGGTGTTGGTGGCCACAGTTGACAATTCCAACCTCCTGCTGCAGATTGACAATGCCAGACTGACGGCAGATGACTTCAGGACTAAGTAAGCCACATTTCCTGGAAAAAATGGAGCAAAGTGTGGAGGGAAGTTTGATGAAATGAGGAGAAAATCCAAATCCCAGAAAGACAGTGTGGAAGCAAAGCCTTCAAAATGCGGGTACCATTTCCAAAGCAGATGGTTATCTCACTCTTCCCGGCACCCAGGGATTGTGTTGCTTCCATCCAAACACACTATTTTATTCCTGTTGCTTGTTTATTCCTGGCACGGCCTTTCCTGTTCAGAGACCTTGCCCTGTGCCTCACTGGGCACTTAATGTGTATGTGCAGCTTCACAGAGCCCAGGGGCACTACCAAAGCCTGGTGATGCCAGGAGCAGGGTGATGTTATGGACCCAGGTGGACACTTTTTTAAAAATCAGTTTTACCCTACCCTCCTCAGCATTTCCGATAGGAAAGTTGTCAACGGGGCCATGTAGTACTGCCTCCATGCCAGCAACCCAGGTGCTGCATGCCCAGCTGGCAGGAGCTCGTGCAGCTTTGCTGACTCTGTGTGTGTCCCCAGGTTTGAGTCGGAGCAGGCTCTGCGTATGAGCGTGGAGGCCGATATCAACGGCCTGCGCCGCGTCCTGGATGAGCTGACCCTGTCCAGAGCCGACCTGGAGATGCAGATCGAGAACCTGAAGGAGGAGCTGGCCTATCTGAAGAAGAACCACGAGGAGGTAAGCGCAGTGTCAGGCTCAAATTGGGACCTACGAACGTTCTTTGTGCACCAGGGAAAGAGTCAGGCCAAACACACAGGAGTTTCTGCAATGAGGGCTGTCAGGAGACACTTGGGCAGGAAGGGGGAGAGAAAGAATCCCTTCAGGCAGGACCTCCAGAAGGTCTGTGGGGTTCCCGTGCTGGGTGCAAATCAGCAAGTTCTCACGATGGGAAGATGCCATGTCACTCTGACGTGGGTTGTGTCTCTTTTTGTGTCAGGAAATGACTGCCCTGCGCGGGCAGGTGGGTGGGGAGATCAGCGTGGAGATGGACGCTGCTCCTGGCATCGACCTGACCAAGATCCTGGCGGAGATGCGGGAGCAGTACGAGAGCCTGGCGGAGAAGAACCGCCGGGATGCCGAGCAGTGGTTCTTCAGCAAGGTGAGCAGCTGGCGGCGAGCGGCGGGCGCGGGGCCGGGGCCGTGGCCGCTGCCGGGGCTCTGAGGGCACGGCTTTGCCTCGCTGCAGACGGAAGAGCTGAACCGGGAGGTGGCCATCAACACGGAGCAGCTGCAGAGCGGCAAAACGGAGATCACGGAGCTGCGGCGCACGATCCAGAGCCTGGAGATTGACCTGCAGTCCCAGCTGAGCACGGTACGAGGGCTGGGCTGCCGGTGGGGCGGGGGATGCAGGGCTGTGCCCACCCCGGCTGCCCCCCTGAGCCCGTCCCCGTGCCCGTCCCACAGAAAGCGGCGCTGGAGGGCACCCTGGCCGACACCGAGGCGCGCTACGGCACCCAGCTGGCCCAGCTGCAGATGCTGATCACCAGCGTGGAGGAGCAGCTGGCCGAGCTGCGCTGCGACATGGAGCGCCAGAACCACGAGTACAAGGTCCTGCTGGACGTCAAGTGCCGCCTGGAGCAGGAGATCGCCACGTACCGCCGGCTCCTGGAGGGAGAGGACGCCCAGTGCGTGAGGGGCTTTGCTGGGAGGGCGGGCAGGAGGAGACAGCAAAGGAAACAGAGTATGAATCACCTGCATCCCCTGGAGGGTTCTCTTAGCCCATTCCCCGACCCACTGCATTCAGCAGGGTCTGCCTTTTCAGTCCCACCAGTCCACACCAGCCCAGTGCCTGCAGCATCCCTGAGTTGCACCTTCCATCCTCCCACGTTTGTGTGATCCTGGGCAGGCAGCAGGTGCTGTTCGTTGCAGCTGGGATGAGTGCTGCACCAGTGTCTGAATCCTTGTGTCACACATCCAATCCTTACCAGTTTCTTCCTTCAGCTGGGACACTGGCAGTTTCCAGAAGCACATGAAATAAAGGCAGGGTTTTAATAATGATTTTGTCTTGGAGATTACTCACTTCTTTCCTGTTTCTCACCACCTTTTCCCTGTTTTCCTCCCATAGCATGTCTTCCCACTACGTCTCACAGCCTGTGAAAGAAGGTAAGAACAGGTCTTGGCTGAAGGTCTGATCATACATAGCTCCCATACCCTCACCCACCTTCTTAACACAGACTCCTTTTACTTTTCTGCTAAAGTTACTATTTTATTATATTTAAAATATGTGAATTGATATAAATCACTCTTAGGATATACCAAAACATGTACCAGAAATTATCTGAACAGACTGAATCTGTACAATTTAGCAGTGGGAATGTGGTGCTATATTGGGTTTCTGATATGGTGGTTGTAGTAATAAATCTTTAAGATGAAGTTCTTTCAGACACTTCCTCCGTGCTGCCCTGGAAATAACGGTTCCTTTTTTCCCCATTGCAGGACCAGTAACCACGCGCCAGATCCGCACAATCTTCGAGGAAGTCCAGGATGGGAAGGTGATCTCCTCCCGGGAGCAGATTACTCAGGCTGCCCACTGAGGCACTGCCTCTTTTGCTGCAAACCTCGCCCAGCACAGCAAAGCAGATCCCAGCTGACGTGCTCTTGCCATATGGATCATCAAAAGCACCTTCTCCCACTATCACCCCCCTCCTTAGCCTCTCTCACCCTTCTCCCAGCTCTGTACCATGCACGGAAATCAAATAAAGCTTCTCTTTGCAGTCCTGCAAATCAAGGTTTGGCCTTGATGCTCTCGGGCTGTCTCACTGCTGCAGCTGTGGGACAAAGCTCCTCCCTGGAAGGAGCATCATTCTCCATTCTTGGTACCCCGATGGTGGGGCCTGCACACCCACACCTCTGTAATTCCTGGGACCTGGTGGCTTCAAGGGAGAGGCTGTGGGGGGGAGTTTAGAAAGGAGCTGATCCCACAGGTGGTGGGAGGTGAAGCCTGTGAGAATCCCTGCATTTCACAAGTTGGACAAAGCGCTGCTCCCCTGCTGCAATGCCCAGTGACAGCAGCACTGAAGCTTTAACCTAGCGAGGCCAAGCAAGTGAGCAAAGCCCAAGTGATGCAGACAGGACCCTGAAAATGCCATCCCCCAGCTCTGCAGCAGCAGCTGCTCCCCATTGTGGATCCCAAGCTTTGGGGTGAAATGGTGTGAAGCTGGGGATCCCCTGGCTGCTGTCCCTCCAGGGAGGTAAACTCAGCTCAGTTTGGTTCCTGCTTCCAAGGGTGCCACTGAAGGGTGAGGAAAACTGATGGGAAGAGGAGGGTATGGTCTGTGCAAGAAAAAGGATTAAAATTCTTCTGGGAGTTCTTGTGGCACTCCCCAGCTGCTGGTGGCGGCTCCTGACACAGCAGTTCCCACTGCTGTCAGCTGGCCCAGCGTTCCTGGAAAGCCAGTTCAGACACATTCTTGGCTGCATTCTGACACATTTATTACTTTGTAAACCCAACTTCTAACTCAATGAGATGAATCAGAGCAAAGCAACTAAGTGAGAATGAGAGCAGAGCTGGCCACACAGCTTTATGACCGTTCTCTAGAAAATGTGTCTGGAATTTAGGAGGAGATAAGAGAGAATTCTTTATTTTTCCTCAAACGCTGGAATGATGCCTGCAGTGCATCATCTGCCCCACAGCCAGGTTGGCGGGGGCTCCATGGTTTCGAGGCCCCCCAAGCCCTTGCCCTGCAGCTCTGCCCAGTGCCCTGGGCTGTGTCCCCCCTGCCCCCTCAGAGCAAAACCCCATGACCCTTGTGGGGCATTGGCTGCCCCGAGCACCCCCAGCACACACTGACCAGAGGAGGCACGGTTCTGGTTTGAAGTTTAGTGCTACCAATCAGTGAGTTCATCAGTGTGGTTGGGACAAAGGCTGCTGCATGTCCTCGTGGAGCATCATGTACGATCCATGGGTCAGTAGCGGCACAATTCCCGACCCTCCCGACCCCACTGTGGGCACTTCCAGCCCCAGCACCTCCACTGTCCTGCAGACTGCACTCCCTCCACTCCCACAGCCTTGAGGAGGGAGCCCAGAGCAACCCGGGCACTCTCCCTAGGGGAATTCATGTCCCAGAGCTGGATAAAGGCAGGGTTGAATCACTCAAGCTCAGATGCCTGAGAAGGGTCGGGACAGACACAGCTTGCAGGGCCACACCCCATTCCAGGTCACCTCTTAGGGACCTTGTTGGTCCCATGGGTGGTGCAGGGACCACCAACACCTCTTGCAGCTCCTCCGAGGCCCCTGACATGCCTGTGCCCCTCTGCCTCTTGTCATTGCAACACTCAGTGCAGGGATGCTGAGATGCCTCTCTGGAATTCACCCTTGCTTTATATTTTCCTCCTGTAAAAGTCTGGGCACACCTGTGTTCCTGTAAAAGTCTGGGCACACCTGTGTTCCTGTAGAAACAACAAATAACCCTTTGCTAATGAAATCCTTGCTTTAATTAGTCCTGCTACTGCACAGTGTGAGGGAGGTGTGGAAAACAGATGTCAATTTTCTCCTGCCTTGAGCACTAATAATTAGCCCTGACCTTAGGAAACCTAAGCTGAGGAGGGAGCTGCAGGGGTGGCTCACGCTGACAGGCAGCGGCAGTGGCAGCTTGAGGCAAGTCTCAGAAAGTGGGAATTTAGTCCAGAAAGATGGTTTGACTTCTCAGGCAACACTGAGTTCCTCTGACAGAAAAGACTACTTTAGAAACAGACATTATTGTGGTTTTCAGCTCATTTTAGGGAACTTTTCTATGATAATTTGATTCCAGGGCAAACTTTATAAACATATAAAAATAGGGAAGTGGTTTTATCCAGGTAATATCTCTGTCTGCTGATATGTAATTTTGGAGCCAGAACTTCACCTCCATTTCCCCCCAAAGTAAGACCAAATTGTATGTTTAAACACCATTGTGCTACCATGAAGCTACTGTTACGCCATAGAACTGGAATTCTGATTTTGAAATATATTAAAAGTAGGCTCACAGTGTGCACATGCTCAAGAACAGAGGCGGGATCTGGTTTAATACTCAGCCTTTTACTTCAAAGGGTGTGATAGAAACAACATGCAGTCCTTGTGGTTGTGTTCAATGGGAGGTCATGGAAATAATGTCCTTAAGTGGTTAATGTAGTTTTAAGTCTTAATTAACGCTCATGATTTTAATTGCTGCCCTGTGGCATTACCAAAGTATCACGGATATTCTGGGCAATGTGTATTTTTATGACATAGCAGTTCAATGGCAAACAAAAGATGAAAGAAAAGGCAATTCCCCATCCAGGGAGAACCGTGTGACACCTGTGTGACACATACAGTGATGTGACAGTGTGGCACCCCCGCCACTCTGAGGGGCTTTGCTCAGGTCAAGGCTGAACTCACACAGAGGCTCTGTACTGGTTTTGTCTCTGACATTCCCCTTTCCCCACATCACCGCTGCAATCAGAGAGGACAAACCACAGCATTGCCCAGGCAAAGGTGAGGAAATGAAGATGGGGATGAAGCACATTCCTGGGAGTGACACGTCCCGGCCGCCCCCGCACTGCTGCACCTTTTCCATGGGCACCTGGGGAGCACGAGCAGCGAGTGGGCGTCCCCGGGCCCCGTGCCCGGCACTCACACGACACGAACACGCTGACTGCAGGAGACAGAAACAGCCAGAGCCAGCACGGCAGAGACTCCAATCCCCCAGCTCTCCAAGTTGCATGGACTTGTCTCCATTCACCAGTGGCAAATGGGAAGATAGGGAACCGCTTCTCCATAGCAGCCAACCCCTGATATTCCAAGGACACATCCCACTCCTGTACTATCTCCAGCTTTCTGCAGATGGAGGGGAGGGAATCGTGCCCTTTGAGCTCCTCAGCAATGTACCTTTGTTCTTCCTTCCATACCCTTTCTCCCCTCCTTTGGCAAACGATCTAAGGAAGAACTTGGCTGTTGGGAAGGGGCTGTTGGGGCCTGTCTGCAGAGCCAGCCCAACAATCCACCATGTGCACACATGAGCAATCCCTTCCCCTCCACACCCTGCACGATGAGCCAGGGACACTCAGATTGCTGGGTTCTGCCCGCACTGTGGGTCAGCACAGAGAGGCGACAGCAGGGCCTGACCACACCACTGTGCTCAGTTCTGGAGCCTTTTTGCTTGCCAGAGACAATTGTTGTCTCTCCTGAAGCCCCATTTATGTGGGAGCTGTACATTCCAAACTCACAGTGAAGACGTCCTGTCTGGTCACAACTGACAGATTTGTCCATCAGAGAAAACATCACTGGCATTATTTGCTGAGCTGTGCTACTGTCAGCTTTGTGCTCCTGTTCACAGGGCTTACATACCAGCAGGTTTTTCCTTATGTCCTTCATCTACTTTATGCTACCCCATGTTTTTCCTGGAGATCTCAAAACTTCTAGCTAGCAGCCATACCCTTTCCTTTTGGGATGGTTTGCTAGTGCTCGTTCACAAGGAACACAAACAATCCTATTACCTTTCTACAGTTCCCCATTCTTGGGTGGTCTCTGAAGTGAGCCCTGGAGCACATATTCCCTTTTCATTGCTTTTTCACTTCTGATCATCCCTCTCCCTGCGGATAAAAGAGCAGACTTGTATTTCCAGGATTGGGAGCCAAGTCCCTTCCAGCAGCATTGTACTCACGGGGCTTTGGAGGTGCATTCAGGGCCTCACAATAGAGCTGCTGTCCCTGCAGGTGTGTGTGTGTGCAGCCCAGGCAGGGACAGGAAACTGTAGCGGGGACAAAAAGCCCCAGTGAAAGAGATACTCAGCTACTCTCTCAAATGCTGTCTCTGCCCTGCTCTGTTTCACAGCTCACAGTGCAGAGAAAATTAAATCATAGCCCTGAGCAAGAAGCCTCCTCCTTTTAATCACACCTGACAATTTACTTGGAAACGGAAGAAGCATAAAGACGCCCTTTGTAAGAAAAAAAAGCCTCTAGTGGAATATGACAAAAAGCATGAATAGAACAAAGGCAAAAATGACGATTCTGGAAGCTGGCTCAGGTTTTATGAGTGATGAAAATCGTCGGGAATGCAACAACAAAAAAAAANCCACTGTCAGGCAATACTCGTCCTCCACCTCCCTCAAGGGATTCGGGAGCCTGGGGGGAGGCTCCAGCAGGCTTTCCTCCGTGCGTGTTGGGGGAGGAGGCTACAGGGCCCCCAGCGTGCACGGGGGCTCTGGCAGCTACTCCGTCTCTTCCCGCGTGGTCTCGGGGCTCGGCAGTGGCTTTGGGGGCAGCTACTGCAGCAGCGCAGGAGGGGCCCTCGGCGGGGGCTTTGGGGGCAGCTATGGGGCCGGCTTTGGGGCCGGCTTTGGGGCCGGCTTTGGAGGAGGCTTTGGAGGAGGCTTTGGAGGCGGCGATGGCATCCTGCAGGCGGGGGAGAAGGAGACGATGCAGAACCTCAACGACCGCCTGGCCGCCTACCTGGACAAGGTGCGAGCCCTGGAGGAGGCCAACACAGACCTGGAGGTGAAGATCAGGGAGTGGTACAAGAAGCAGGCACCTGGTCCTGACCGTGACTACAGCCCCTACTACAGGACTATCGAGGAGCTCAGGAACAAGGTAGGATGCTGGGAGTAAAGTGACATCTTCATCAAAGTCACTTGTAAAAAGATGACCTGGTTCCTAACAGCTGGAGGGAAGAGGATTATGAAATGGCAGGTAATTAGTCTGAAATGAAAACCAGAGCTTTGGAGTAACAGTCACTATGAACAGCAGATCACCAGACACCGGAATTTGGTTTCTATTGACTGTTGCAGTGTAGGGAGAAAGATGGGGCAGGAAAGGAGTCAGACAGTGATTCAGGTTACCTGATGCTACTTGCTGCCACACTGTCACCTCCTGCCTTCCTTCATACTCCTTGTGCCCCATAGTTGCTGTTAGGCTCCTGATGGAGCTCTCAGCAGGCAGGGACTTGTTATCTCTTGGCCCTATTCACTGCTGAGTGATATGCAGATGAAGTGTCATTCTCACAAATATCCTACAAAGCAGATTTTTTTCCTCTACCCTTTGAGGATGCTAAAGGTAGAGGTTAAAATAGAAAGAAACTGTCCTATGGGATGGTTGTTCTTTGGGAGTTTCAGACACAAGTCCAATCCAGGGTTGGAACACACTGGGCTGTGGTAGGTGCTGAAATCAGGTGTGTGCCCTGCTCTAAAATATAGCAGATGAAATCATAGCCAAGGTAATTTCTTTATTCTTAGCACTTCCCTGGATGATTTTAGACAGAATTCCTTCGGCCAAAACACCAGAATCTGCCCATCCCTCCCTGCCCTGCCATTGCTTGCCCTCGCTTGCTCCCAGCCCTAATCACTCATCCCGAGCGAGCATAGGTTCACTGAGGGTATGAGATGTGGGTGGTTGGGCAATGGTGTTCCTGGTCTGTGAGAGTAAATTCCTGGCAAATGGGCAGGGTCAGTCCCTGGGGGGAACTCACATTCCTAAAATTTCTTGAGCTTCACCCTGGGGAAAAGGGCTTGCCTTGATGCAGAATCCTCTACAGATTCCAGCTTGTCAGGGGCGCTCTGATGGAGCACAGAAACATCTGGAGGCAGGAGCTGTCTCTGGATTTGAGTGATGAAGTGCTGGGTCTCACAGAAACCTTCTGCTCCTGATCCAGGGGAAGGCAGATCCTTCCCTCCCTCTCCCCCCTCAGCTGGGAAATGACCACATCAGTATTCCTGGATTATTCCTTGGATATCCTCTGAAGCAGGAGAACTAAGAGCTTTTCACTAGCTTGTGGCTACAGAAATTCCTGCTCACTAAATGGCCAATCATTTTCATAATCCCAGGAGCAAATACTTGCACCGCAGGTGTAATTATAAAAGCCAAATGATGCAGGCACAAGGCACTCCTTCCTTCCTCAACCCTTTTTTCTTTCGTAGTTGGGCTGCTCCCATTCCCAAAGCCTGGAGTGCTGCCAGGGCTTAGCATGGTGTAAGCACCTGGAGGTGCCACCTGGGCAGGGCCCTGTGCCCCTGGCAGCGTTCCCAGGGGACCGAGTCTGTGCTGAGGGGAGATGGAAACGAACATCTCTCTTTGCAGAGCCCACATGGAAGTCCAGCCCCATGGACAGGAGGCCCAGTGCTGCTCCAGTCCTTCTCTGGATGGGATCACTTGGAGTGTTTGAAACTTTTTGACTTTTTAACTCTTTCCCTTATCCCTCATCAGATTCTTTCTGCAACTGTTGAAAATGCCAACATTGTCCTGCAGATTGACAATGCCAGGTTGGCAGCAGACGACTTCCGAACCAAGTGAGTCGAACGCTCCTGAGAGCTTTTGTGAAAAAGAGGGAAGGGCCTGGCTGTTCAAGGTGCTTTTTTCCTGCACTTGGGATTGTTCCACTGGAGTGGGACATTTGGGAAGAGTTCATCTCTTCTTGGGCACAGCACTGGTATTTCTGCACTGTGAGAGCTGTGCACATACATTGAATTAAAGATTCTTGGCAGAAATACACTGAGCTGGGGAAGGAGAAAGCCAGAAAAGTGCTGTATCAGGTGGATGTATGCAACTGTGTGTGTGTCCCCAGGTTTGAGTCGGAGCAGGCTCTGCGTATGAGCGTGGAGGCCGATATCAACGGCCTGCGCCGCGTCCTGGATGAGCTGACCCTGTCCAGAGCTGACCTGGAGATGCAGATTGAGAACCTGAAGGAGGAGCTGGCCTATCTGAAGAAGAACCATGAGGAGGTGAGCACAGTGTCAGGCTCAAATTGGGACCTACGAACGTTCCTTGTGCACCAGGGAAAGGGTCAGGCCAAACACACAGGAGTTTCTGCAATGAGGGCTGTCAGGAGACACTTGGGCAGGAAGGGGGAGAGAAAGAATCCCTTCAGGCAGGACCTCCAGAAGGTCTGTGGGGTTCCCGTGCTGGGTGCAAATCAGCAAGTTCTCACGATGGGAAGATGCCATGTCACTCTGACGTGGGTTGTGTCTCTTTTTGTGTCAGGAAATGACTGCCCTGCGCGGGCAGGTGGGTGGGGAGATCAGCGTGGAGATGGACGCTGCTCCTGGCATCGACCTGACCAAGATCCTGGCGGAGATGCGGGAGCAGTACGAGAGCCTGGCGGAGAAGAACCGCCGGGATGCCGAGCAGTGGTTCTTCAGCAAGGTGAGCAGCTGGCGGCGAGCGGCGGGCGCGGGGCCGGGGCCGTGGCCGCTGCCGGGGCTCTGAGGGCACGGCTTTGCCTCGCTGCAGACGGAAGAGCTGAACCGGGAGGTGGCCATCAACACGGAGCAGCTGCAGAGCGGCAAAACGGAGATCACGGAGCTGCGGCGCACGATCCAGAGCCTGGAGATTGACCTGCAGTCCCAGCTGAGCACGGTACGAGGGCTGGGCTGCCGGTGGGGCGGGGGATGCAGGGCTGTGCCCACCCCGGCTGCCCCCCTGAGCCCGTCCCCGTGCCCGTCCCACAGAAAGCGGCGCTGGAGGGCACCCTGGCCGACACCGAGGCGCGCTACGGCACCCAGCTGGCCCAGCTGCAGATGCTGATCACCAGCGTGGAGGAGCAGCTGGCCGAGCTGCGCTGTGACATGGAGCGCCAGAACCACGAGTACAAGGTCCTGCTGGACGTCAAGTGCCGCCTGGAGCAGGANGATGCTAGACACCAAGTGCCTGAGGCCTCACTCCCAGTCGTAGCTTTCAGGACTGGTTTCTCTGTTTACACCAGCTGTGGATCCCCAGTGCTCTGTCCCTGGTTTCTGGCTGTATTGGGGTGCTGCACTGGGTCCTTTTCTCTGCTGGAAAGGGCCATGGTTCCTCCATTCCTCAGGAGATTCCAAGTGGAGCAACACTTTTATCTCCATGGGCCTTCTCTGTTTTTCTCCTGCCTGAACACAGATCCTGTGTAACAGCAGTGTTTATCCCTAACATCTCTTTGGTTTTGTGCTTCTCTTTTAGCATCTCCTCCCAGTACTCCTCCGCCATGTCCTCACACTCTGGCAGAGATGGTAAGAACCCACCTTTCCCCTCAGTCCAGTTCTTTCCCTTTCCCAGTTGAAGTATGTTTATATAAAACAGCATTTTCCAGTCCCTTTTCGAATTTCCACCAGCTCCTGAAGAATGTGCAATATATGATAATGTGTTAAGAAATTTCTCTCCTTCCTGCCGTGAATAATTGTCCCCCTCTCCTCTGCAGTCATGACATCGTCCCGCCAGGTACGCACGATTGTTGAGGAGGTGCAGGATGGGAAGGTGGTCTCCTCCAGGGAGCAGGTTGCGCTCACCACTCGCTAGGACAGCCCCTGGCTCAGGAGAGCAGCGAACTGAGCCAAGAAGTGCCTGTGGCCATGCGTGGTCGGGTTGTGTCCCAGAACCCTCCCTTCACCTGCTCCTCCTGCCTGTGTTGCCCTCATTCCATGCAGGTGTCTCTGGACACACTTAATAAAGCTTTTTCTCCTCGCTCGTGCAACTGCAGACTTGTCTGTCACTGACATGTGATCCCTCAAAACCTCAGGGTTCTGTGTTCATGCCAGGGAAAGTCCTAAGAAACCTCAAGAAGCCAGTGAGAGGAGGACATGAATTCTACCTGGAGGGTCAGTGGTTCTGCCTGGGACAAACATAATTTGAGACAGCTTTTTCTAAGGAATTCAGTGCTTGTAAATACATGGGACTGGCTAAGACAAACTGTGTGAGTGATACAAATGAAGGCAATTATAGAAAGATGAGGTTTGAGGTCAATGTGCCACGCGACTGATAATTAAAGCCAACAAAACAAAGCTCAGTTCTCTAACCCTTGGGATCATAAAAAGTCACTTTCTCCTGTAATCTGAACTTAGATGGCTTCAGCAAGACTGCTGCCATCAGGTGTTCTCTCTGAGACATAAGCCCAGCATCTGCCCAGTTGATAAACCTCACCCCTACAGGCCTGCTGTCTCTTGACTGTCTTTAAATCACACTATCACGCACAAAAACTTTTCACAGGGCTATTCATGCTGCCCCAGGGCTGCACTTAAGAGGAACTAAAGTAACCATTGCTTAATCCACACGGGGAGGAGTAGCAATAATTTTATCAGTGTCGTGTGTAGCAGATCACTCCTAAAACCCTTCCTGAAACACCGAAGTAGAAACGATGCCTGAGGCTGAGCTGCCGCTCAGGATTAGTGACGAGGTTGGGCAGCAGCACATTCCGGCTGTGCCTGTGCCCACTCGCCTGCTGGAGGAGCAACCGAGGGAGGGCCAGAGAGGAGAGGAAATTGTTTTGGATCCAAAAGCCTGATGGAATCACTTCGATCCAACATCATGCCTTCTAGTCCCTGGTAGCTGGGAGCCCTGTCCATCAGCTTATGTTCATCCCACGCCTCAAGGATACAGACTTGGGGCTCAGGCCAAAAGGGAGAGGGAACAGTTTGCATTAAATCAGCTTCCCTTATAACAATGGACAAGAGGTTCCTGCAGCTGAGGCCCAGCTCACTTATCCTTTGGGTGTTCAGTGGTTCATTCATTCTCCCTCAGTCTCCCCATGGCATTACAGTCCCACTGAACACTCCCCAGGGTGCTCCCTGGCCCCAGCAGGTTTGGAAAGAGCTGATGATGTCACACTGGGCATGACTGGACAGGCAAAGGAGAGGAAATGAGATCAAAGAAGCTGGGAACCTGCCAGGTCTTTCCAGAGAAGGGAGTGTGAGATATTAATCATTCTGTATCATCATTCAGCAACTACAGAAAAGGGCAGGAAACGAGACACAGCAGAGTGCAGAGTTCATGGACTGTATTGTGCTTCTCCCTTTGCTGGAATGACAGACCTTCCTTGGAAAAAGTCTTCTAGGCCAAGCAAACCAGAGCTATCTGAAAAATGAAAACCAGATCAAGGAAAAATGTACCTGAGCCTCAAGCTATCTCAGACTCTCTGGCAGCAGGCAAGGATGCAGGCTGGAAATCGTGAGAAAACTACTCATGTGCTCTTTTTTTTTTTTTTTTTCATCAGAAGAGATTTGTTATATTTTAGTTGTAAATGGCTTTTAAAATCTTGAATCATATACAGAATGCCCCAAGTGTATGAACACAGAAAATCTTTCTGCAAACCACAAATATAACTGATTAAATGTAAGTAGGAGGCGAAAAGAAAATGTCAGTCCAAGAGTAGTTGGCTCTGCTGGCAGCCCCTTCTGCAGCCAAAAGGGCACGGAGGGGAGGTTGGTCCAGCAGAACACTCAATCATCTCTGGTATCTGTCACCCCATGCTCAGATATTTACATCTGTCAGCAGAAACAGTCTGAGATGAAATCCTGAGGAGAGCTGGGAGAACAGCTGGGAGAGCTGATGGAAGAGCCTGGTTTGTAATCAGTGGATTCAGTTCCCTTGGGAGGATCTTATCAGGGGATATTCATCAACATATATTTGCATCAATGAAAAATGTTTTAGTTCTGCATACAGCTCAGTGTAACCCTGTTATCACAGACAAGAGCAAAGTCCAAGCTCAGCACAAGTGATCCCTGTATGCCATTACAGTGCTCTGAAGAGGGAAAATACCACAATATATAATAATATATTAGGCAATATATTGCTTGTTATTTACTCTTCGTTACACACATTTGTGTCTGTGAAACATAGACAAATTGTCTCTGCAGGAGTTGGACAAAAACTGGTTTTGGAGAGCATTTTTCAAATTTGCTTCAAGCTGCAATCACAAGAAGAAAAGTCTCGTTAGGATTCAGCAGGGAGTTACAGAGGCAAGCCCTCAGTGAATGACGGTGAAACTTTAATGGACAACAAAACAAAAAATGGAAACTCTGAATGTCCTTGAAGAGTATTTCATGACGGAGACACAGAGAGAAATCTATGGGATGTGCCTGTGTCAAGAGTAATATAAAATAGCAAGAACACTGACAGCGAATAATACTGAAATAAGTATCGTCTTTCTAATCTCTAAAGCCCCATGTGCTCCTCAGACAGTTGTTTTTACAGTGCCCTCGAGGAGCAGGATTGTTATTATTGTTTCTATCCTACAAAGCATGAAATTGAGACTTGGAAGAGCTGAGTGATTTGCCTGGAGTGACTTGCAAAGCTGGGATCAGACCCTGGAGCACTCGGTGTCACCAATGAGATGGAGATCAGAGTCAGTACAGCCAATAACAGGCTGGCAGGAAGTGGTGTGACAGATACATCTCGGCCAGATAAGCAAATACTTTGTAAATACTTTGTAAATTAAGAAACTCAGGATTTTCCATAGGTGTAACATGGAAATTCAGCTGACAGTGAGCAGAGAGGAGCTTGGGCTGCTTCCAGATGAGCTTGTCTGGGGCCAGGCTGGTGGGTGGGGCAGTGCCTGGGCACCAGCAGGGACCTGGGGTTTGGTGAAGTGTCTGAGCCATCGAGTCCCCAAGGAAGTTCTCTTGGACGTGAAAACAGCTGGTGATTCAGGGAGTATTTGCAATAATATGAAATGCTGGATCTCCTTCTTAGGGGCACATTAAACTTCATCTGCATTAGCCCAAGAAACACTCTTAAGCCTTAAAAAATATCCTGAGACTCCCAAAGGATTTCCCTCCAGGGAAATCTAATCTTTCTCATTTCCATTGCCCTGTTGAGTCTGAAAATTCTGCCATAGAACACTCTTGGGAATAACTCCAGCACATCCATCCTCTGCCACCACCGCACTCTCTGTCGCACAGCCCAGGACGCCGATGGAAACCCGAAGTATAATCCCTTCCTTTCTATTTTTTACAAAGCTCATTATGTGGGAGCAACACCTTCGCCTGGAGGAGGCTCTTCTGCTCGTTTGTTACTTGATGTAGTAATTCTTCCTGGTCAGACCTGCGCTGCTGTTCCTGAAATGCCCGCGGGAGATCCTCGGGCACTGTCATTCCTCTGCTCCCCTGTCATTCCTCTGCTCCTCTTCCTCGCTTGGGGCACAGCGTTGCCTGCAAGGGGCTCCCAAGTCAGCCAAGGACAGCGCATCAGAACATCACCCCTGGCTGCCTGCAAGGATGTGGGGAGCAAATTTCCGTCTGTAGACTCCAGGCAGGAAGTCAATCAAAGCTAATTCTGGAAAGAGCCTTTCATTAGGCATGGAGATCCCATAATTAGCAGATCTCCTCATCACAAAGTGAAAATCAGTTTAATAAAATGAGGGCTGTGACTGCTGGCAGGGCTTGAGGTTTGTTCTCATGTAAAAGCAAGAGCTGGTTTAAGAAAAAAAAAATGAATTTTGGAAAGGAAAAAAGCTGCCATGAAGAACACACAGTTCCAGGAAAACCATGAGTGAAATTACTGTTCTCCATTACAAAAGCCGTAGAAATTCTAATCACCTTTGGTAAGGTCTGAAGCTCCAAAAGTCAGAAAGAAAGATGGACATCTTTGCTTAGTTTGCAGTAATTGAAAAAAAAAAAAACTCTCTACTCATTATGCAATTTTTCCTCATTGAAAAAATTACACCGTCACAGGATAGTTTGGATTGGGAGGGATCTTAAAGACCATCTCATTCTACCCCCTGCCGTGGGCAGAGACACCTCCCACTAGACCAGTTTGCTCCAAGCCCCATCCAACCTGGCCTTCAAAAATGAAGGACCATATAAATCTCAATTAAATGAAATCAAATGTTTGCTCAGCAGTAATTTTATAATTCTTTGATGGAAAAAAGACCGATTGTGACCAGGCTGCAGGTGGGCTCCAGGCAGCCCTGCCTGACCCTGATCCCTGGCTCCAGGCAGGGCCTGGCCACCACTGTGGTACCAGAGCACCCTGGCACCAGCTTTGCTTCCTGATGACAGCTCTAACAAAGGATGGGCACCCACAGAACCATCCCACAGTTCAGGAGTGATGGATTTGCAGTGTCAAGATAAAATCGAGCTTAATGAACTTGCCTGAATGGTAGAAGCAATATTTGTGAGCCAGGCTGCACCTGACACATTCTTTATACCACATGTCCAGGTGACCTGGATGCCAAACCCAAAGCTGAACCACACGTGGGTGAGAGCCAGCCAATATTAGCATTGCTATATTAACGTTATTAATAAAATGAAAGATTCAGATGACAAAACATCTTAATTATTTCTCTTCTTCCTCAATTCAGCATTCCAGGACTAAAAAAATACGTTTAATATAGTTTTTAAAAGATCTTTTCTATTTTTCTTTCTAAATTTAACAACTAGATTATATTTGGAGAGTTTTCATGGTGCTGGTCGGAACTGGATCAGACCTCTGTAGGGCCATGCATCTCCTGAAATTCTCCACATTACTGCTTCAGAAATCTTATGAAACATCCTGTGTGGCAGTGAATATTTAGTGAACTGCATGTTTGGTGTGCAGGAAATACCCTTTTGTATTTTGGATAAATATTTGACTGTTTTGTCTACCCTTGAAAGCAGCAAAACAACCCAGACCTCTGCAAGGGGATGTTTTGATGGATGTAGAATAAAGAGAAGGGCCAAACCAGCCCTGGTACATTCCAGCACAATATTCCTCTGTGCTCTCCAGGACCATCTGAGGTCTAATGACCCAGACCGGGGGCTCACTCCACCGATGGCCACACAGAATGGAACAGACCCTCACTGCACAGCCCAGGGTGGTCTCCTGACCCTGGTCCTAGGAACGGAGGCCAGCTGAGGGAGGGGACACCCTTGCTTCTGGTCACAAAGGGGTTGAACAGGCTCCGTCAGATAGGATGTTTTTCCCACAGCTTTCACTTTCCGGGTAGACTCGCCCATGCCAGGGATGGATAATTGCTGTGGTGTTTCATTCCCCGGGCAGTCTTGGGTATCATCGGGTTTTTGTGTCACTGTTGTTGAGTTGTCATCACAAGTCAGACCTGATGATTCAGGAAGTAACATTTTTGATGTAGTTTTGAAACACGCTTCTGTTAACCAAAGCATCTTTCTGTTGTGGGATTTCTGGAGACAAACGCCTTTGGGGAATTATTTCCGGCTGAAAAAAAAGAAACACCTCCTAGCCAGGTCACAAGGAGGAAGAATAAACAGCCCTTCTCCAGTGGCACGATCCACAGGGACTGGTATAAATAGAGGACCGGGTGACAGAGGGATCACAGTCAGATCCTGCAGCGACCTGAGCACTTGCCTTGGGCTCCGTCGGCTCTGCACCCACACCATGAGCTGTGCTGTCAGGCAGGTCGTCACCACCTGTGCCCAGGGCAGGGGCAGTGTGGGCAGCAACGCGGCTGGCACTGGCAGGAGGGTCTCCTCTGCCTCTTCGGGGAGACACGCTGCCTATGACTTGGGTGCTGTGGTTGGCAGCTTCTCCGGTGGCAGTGTAAGCGAGGGATTACTTGGGAAGCAGCTGAGCGCTGGCAGTGCAGCTGGTGGGAGCTTCGGAGCCACCCAGAGGGCTTGTTCTGCCCTGGGATTCAGCAGCGGAGGCATCTGCACTCGAGGTGCTGGTGGCTTCCCCAGGGCTGGCGCTGGCTGTGGGGATGGGATCCTGTTCGCTAACAATGAGAAGGCAACGATGCAGAACCTCAACGACCGCTTGGCCTCGTACCTGGACAAGGTGCGGCTCCTGGAGGGGGACAATGCTGACCTGGAGTGCAAGATCAGGGAGTGGTACGCCAAGGTGGGGCCCAGCTGTGAGCCACGGGACTACAGCTGCTACCACAAGGAAATCGAGGACCTTCAGAACCAGGTAAATCCTTGTTTGTCAAGAAAATCTTAATATTTCTTTGGGCTTTGCTTTCACATGTGCACAGAGCCCTGTCAAGGGGCAGAGGCAATGGCTCTGAAGGGGCAGCTGAAGCAATGGTTTATATGAAATGATGGTCTGTGGGAGGGGGATTCTGCATTTACTGAGCACTGACACTTCAGCACAGCCAGGTCCACCCAGCTGGCACAGGGGTTTCCCTGCTGTAATGCCACATAATTGATTAATAACCCCAGTATATGGAATCATAGTAGAATACCCCAGGTAGGTGTTTGCTCCAGGGTCTTCTGGAGCTGGAGGAAGCTGCAAGCCCACATATTCTTCTTAAGTTTTCTTTTCCAGATCCTGTGTGCAGCCATGGAGGCTAACAAAATCCTTCTGAACATTGATAACAACAGGATGACTGCTGATGACTTCAGAGTGAAGTGAGTACAGTCCCCTGTGAGTACAGTCCTGCTGGCCCATGGAAGGGCAGGTGAGGGGTGGTGATGGGGAAATCCCAACCCTGTGCCTGTCACACTACATAGTAAAACAGATCTCTGACACCACTGGCAATGTTCATAGCACTGCATATCTAAAGTGAAAGAACATGATCCTAAATATTTTCCCCCAACCTCAACTGAAGGCCTTGCCCTGCTTTGCTGACATGCTGACCTTTCTTTGCTGCCTGTGGTTTAAGGTACGAGACTGAGTGTGGTCTCCGGCAGAACGTGGATGCTGACATTTGCAACCTCCGGCCCGTCCTGGACCAGCTGGCCAGCTGCAAGACTGACCTGCAGCTGCAGTGTGAGGCTCTGACAGAGGAGATGTGCTGTCTAAAGACCAACCACGAGGAGGTCAGTTCTCTTAGGGAAATAATAATAAGGAAAGTTCACCCCCAAGGGTGGATGGATATTACTGATACAGTCACGTATTCCCTGCAGGAAATGAGCTGTCTGAGGAAACAGGCGACTGGGGATGTGAGTGTGGAGGTCAATGCCTGCCCTGGCCCAGACCTGAGGAAGATCCTGGAGGATCTGCGGTGCCAGTACGAGACGCTGATGGAGCGCAACCGCAAGGAGACGGAGCAGTGGTACACCTGCAAGGTACCACGTCCCCACAGAGCTGGACCCGGCTCTTGCCCTCGAGGGAAAGGGAAAAATGAGGGATTAAGGGGTGTCCTAATAACAGCAAGTGTGTCACAGATGTGCTCAGATCTAACTGTGCTGCCTGATTTCTGTGTTCTGTACGTGGCAGAGGGGCCACCACATGGTGTCACAGGGTCAGAATGGGATTAACAGGGTGTCAGCCTTGGACAGGGCACTGCAGGGTGAGGGGAGGTCCTGGCCACTGCAAGATGCCAGTGGGGAGGTGAGGAAAGGGCTGTTCTTTTCTGACCTTGCAGGTAGAGGAGGTGAATCTGGAGGTGGTCACAAGCAGCCAGGAGATCGAGTCAAGCAACAAGCAGGTCACTGAGCTGAGACGTCAGCTGCAGGCCCTGGAAATCAATGTACAAGCCCAGCTCACCATGGTAGGTGATGCCATAACGATTCACAGCTCCAGCTCTCGCCACCAGGGTCGTACCTGTGGCAAACCCAGGTACCTGTGTGTTTGTTTTATTCTCAGAAAGAAAACCTAGAATCCTCTTTGACGGAGACTGAATGTCGTTACAACAAATACCTGACTGAGCTGCAGAACCAGATCTCCTGCGTGGAGCAGCGGCTGGCTGAGATCCGAGCAGAGATGGAGTGCCAGAACCAGGAATACAAGACCCTCCTGGACGTCAAGTGTCGCTTGGAGCAGGAGATCCAGACCTACCACTGCCTGCTGGAAGGTGGCCAGCACGACATCATGTATGCAAACAGAGCCAGCACCCCAAAATCTCTGTGCTTTGCCTTACAGGGATATGAAAATTCCTGATCCTGGTAGGAAAAGTAACACTGTGGTGAGGAAGCAGTGCTGACCTGTTACCAGACAGGGCTCATTAGAAAACCATGAGGCATCTGAGATTTGGTTCTGATAAATGTCTGGGGAGTGCACCAAAGACCGTTTTTGGGACAGGGAAGGAGCTGGGAGACCCCCAGAGCTGTCCCAGCCCCTGGCACAGTTCAGCAGCTCTTTAAGGGCAGCTTCACCAGGAGCTGGGCAAGGTCTCCTACAAACAGTCATGTAACTGAGTTTTATTGGCTGTCCAGAATGAGACAGAATTAGGGCTAGCAGCTAAATTACCTCGAACAATGAATTATCTAAACATTTTCAGTTTCACACAACAATTTTAATTAAACATTTGGAAAGTTTAATTTGTATGCAAAGTAGCTGGCTCTGGCCTGCCTCCCATTGACTGAGGTTTTGAAACAGCCAGGCTGTTCATCCCAGACATGGCTGCACACACACAAAACTGCCCTGAGCACCCACCTACTCCTTTTGTTTTGTTGGAAAAGGAGGCTTTGGAATGGCGGTGCCCTGACATGGGAGAGTCCCTCCCTTGGACTCTCCAGTCTGAAATTAGTTATATGAAAAGTCAGTTTTTGTTCCAAAATGCCAATTGCAAGGTCTGAAGTGGCACTGTTAGTGCTTGCCCAGGGTAATCCTGAGAGTCAGATGGAAAAGCATCATCTGCCAAAAGACAGGCGGGAGGGGGGCGGATGGTGGCTGCTGCTGACCCTCGGGATTGGGACGAGGAGCAGCAGCTGTGACTGAAGAGACAGAGCTAAAACCAGTGAGCAGGGCAGGGGGAGGTCTCCAGGGTGGCCTGGGTGTGCAGAGCTGTCTCTTTCCACAGAGGGTCGGCAGGAAGAGGAGTCGGTGCCACATCAGCTGGGAGAAGTGCAGGGCTGAAAGCCAGCCTGTGCCAGCCCTGCCTGCCCTGAGCCCTGTGCAGGCCAGGGTCTGTCAGGTGAGGGGCCCTCCAGGGAACTGGGACCATGAGATGTCTTTAGTGCTGAGTACCTGCAGAACAGGAGGATGAGAAGTCTCCAGGCTTTTCTAGGTGATGAAGAGAGGTTGGAGGGGCTTTTCCCTGGAGAGAGGCTGGGCTGGTGCCACTCACAGCTGTGCCTGTTGGTGGTAGGGCACTGGGATTAACTGGGCTGTGGTGGGAAGCAGTGGCAAGGGATACAGCTATGGGATACAGCTATGGTGGGACCATTTATAAACCTCTGTGCAGAAATTATGTTTGACACTGGGGGGTGCCCAGCAGGAAATGTGTGTTAAAACAAGACTTTCAGCACAACATGGGAATGAGGAAATGGCAGGGGAATCAGTCAGTCACAAGTCTTTCAACAGGGATAAAATTTAGCAAAGGTGGGGAGAAGAGGGGAAGAGAAAGGTCAGTGCAAAAGCAAAGGGGTGTAAGAGAAAGGCACAGGATGCAGACCCCTCTGAAAAAGTGATTCTTGCCACTCTCCTTCAGGTCACTGCAGACCAGAGAGTCCCTGCCAGCCCCACTGCACATCCCCTGAGGAGCTCACTGAAGAATAAGTCATTTGGAAAAACAAGGCAAAAATAACCTGGGAGTCCTCAGTTGTGCTCCAGCAGCAGTCAGAGGTACTCTGCAGGACAGCACCCCCTGGCCACCCCACTCTGACCCTGCTACTGCCCCTCACTCAGGCTCCCCTGCATTGTGGCAGTTCTCTAACAGCGACCAAGGCTTGTCTCTAATAAAACTTTGCTCCTACTGACACAGCCTGGAATCTGATAAATAATTTCTACAAGTAAATCAATATACAAACATTTAAAAAAAAGATATTATGAATCCACCTTTAATCTCCATCCACACAGCAGTTACTGCAGGGAAAAAGAAAACAAGCCATAATCCCATCAGTGCTCCAGCTGAACTCAGAGGCTGAGGATGGGGATGGAGAGTGGAGGAGAAGAACCAACTGATGTTGTGGAAAGGGATATTTGCTACCAGAGGAGGAAGCATGAGGCAAGACATGAAGCAGAAGGTGGTGAGGAAAGAAGCATCCAGGGAGGCTGGGTAGAGGACAGGGAGGAAGTCTCAGGGCTGTCTGACTGACACTCTGCTACCGAGAGAGACCTCAGAAAGAAAAGGGAGCCTTCACTAAAGGAGGCATGTGATAATATAATATAATATAATATAATATAATATAATATATCACCCACTATAATGCAATACACAACACCTTTGAGTTCTTACAGATGCACACTAACAGGATAAAATCAAGAACAACAAGTTTTCTCAAATAATACCAAAGCAGGAATTTTGAACGCCAGGTTCTGCTGGACACTCCACACCCTTCTGGTGGAGGAGAACAATTCCCAGAGAAAACACTAAATAAAGAACCTCTAAATGGATTTGTAAAAAAGGCAAACAGGAAGAACCAGCTGGCAACATGTGGGAAGATAAAAGGATGAGACAAATTAATATGTGGGAGAGAATTTTTTTAAAAGTGAGACACCATAAACAGCCAGAGAAAAAAGTTGCTGGTGTTTTATTAGCCCAGAGAAAGGAATGACAAACACATTTAGGAACACGACTACATTTTGCTGTGTGTGCAAGCCAAGGCTCAGGATCCAGCCTGTCCCTCCTCGCTGGCAGCAGCGTCTGAGCGATGGCTCGGATGGGCTGGGAGTGGAGTGGAGGGCTCCTCGTTGTGGGGCTCTGGCAGCTTTCTCTCCTGAAATGTTGAATGGGGTTTGATGACTAACCCTAGACAGGGGCCTGACATGAAGGCTTTTAGCCATAAGGCTTTGGGGGATACAATGAGTCTGAATTAGTACCTGTTTCTAAAGAGAAAAACAGCTCAGACGGTTCTGGAATGGCCTCTTCCTGGGCTCTGTCCAGGACACTCGTTAGCCCTGTGGAGTAATTGCTCTAATGAGCTCCTGGACAAGCTCTTTGTTACTTTCCCTGCTCAGTTCTGCATCTCCCGTTCCTGCAGCACTAATTACACTGAGCATTTTGGGGTGATTTAACCCATGTTGGTGCTGACGTGGCACCTCTGAGGTCACTGTGTTGCAGAAATACAACGCTGCCTTCCCTGCCCAGTGTTTATAAACTGGACAGCAATGGGAAATGGTGACAGCCATGGAGACAACACAGGAACAGACAGGGAAGGGAAGATAAATGAAATGAGGAGGACATGGTGCATGGAACAAACAGGACAGCAGTGACCCACAGGGACTGGACTCCACAGCAGCTCACAGGTTGTGTGGCTCATAGGAGCTCGTTCTGTCCACTTGTAACGTGCAAATCTTGTAAAGCAAGAACAAACAAGTATCTCCAGGACAGAGATTTGGGCTGAAGGTACAGGATGGACAGAGGAACCCAGGGAGACAAAGAGCCAGGGTGGGTGCCCCCAAGAGAGGCAGGGGTGATACCAGCCCTTGGGCTGGTAAGTAGACAATGAAATGCACTGTGACAGCCCCAGCAGATGTGTCTGTGTTGTAAGAGAGCAGGAACATGGGAATTACACCACCATCAGGAAAAATCCCTGAGGAATTAACACACCAGAGGTTTAAGGGATCAGTGAAGAAATGGGAAGAAAACAACTAGTTTTGTAAATTACCAATGCTGGAAATCAGCCATGAGTTCCAGACTGCACAGCACAGGCAATTATCTCTGATTACAGGCACAGTGCATTTGGAAAAGCAGGCCATACTCTGGTGTGATGCATAAACTGTAATTTCACTACAGAAGTCTGTTTTATACAGTATGCAGACAGGTACAGTCTAACATCCACAGTAACTATTTGTGGGGTTTAGATTTTTGTTTATTGGCTTGTGTAACATTTGTAAAGAATTACAGGAGATGAACAAACTACTGCTGAAATCCAATAGATTTCTCAGCTCAGTGCACTGAATAATATAATCTAAACTGCCAGTATGAGCCACATATTGAAAGTGTATTGAAATTAGGAGACTTTTAGTACAAGTATTATATGAAGATAAAAGAAGACAGTCTGGGGAGTTCTGGCTGCCCTGCACCTTTGCCTGCCTGGCTCTGTTGCACCACTGGACGGTGCCTGATCCTGTGGCTCTGCAGCAGAGACCACAGGCTGAAGCCTTGGTTTCCCTCCCGTCCTGTGCTGTGCTCAGCTCTCTCTGCAGAGTGGAATTGCTGCAGTTTCATCACCCATCATCAGTATTCCCATCTGTCCTAACAAATTCTCCAACTCTCCTCTGCTTTGATAACCTGCAGTGCCACCAGAGATGCACATGCTGGAGGCCTGACTGCACTGTCAGCACCTGGCAGGTCCTGGAAGGATCTAACACTCTTCATCAAGTGAATCAGGGGAGACTGAATTTTGGTAGGAAGAAATCCGGTTGTGTCCACCTCCATGTCCTGCTGAACTTCTCCTTCAGCACTGCAAATGCTCAGAGTCTGGAGATGTGAACATTCGGCAAGAAAGAAGCTGAAGCAGAGCCATTCTCTCGGTCTCCGAGGTGTATTTAAGCCTGTGCTGTTACCAAACCCACTGTGGTAATTATTCCAGTTGCCTTACAGGATTTGGCTAAACATGGTGGTATAAACCAATGAGTCACTAGCCAGGAAAAAGTCGTGGTCTGCATTTAAAGATGGGAGTATGGAGCCTGGAGCCAGCTCAGTATCACATCAAAGAAGTGTTTAATAAGTGATGCCTAATGGCCATTATGCAAATTATTAATGGTAATTACAAGTGACAAGATAAAATCATATTACAGTGTGGTTGCACAAACATCACTGAGGCAATGCTTATGAAAGCAAAGTTCTGTCAAACCAGACACACCTTTCTTGTAGTTGACACAAGAAAACATTATCAGCTTTGATAAGCAAAGCAAGGTGAGCATGTGGAGCCAGGCTGGGGACAGTGACAGCCACAGCTCCCACAGGACCAGACTGTCCTGCCCACAGCCCCCCTTGGGAATGTGGCATCCTCCTGCCTCCTCCATCCCTGTGCACCAATATTCTCCCTTATACCCTCTTCCTCCACTTCCACTCTCTCTTCTCATCCATCAAGCCCACAAGACTCAGCAGCCCTGGCACTGACGTGTGGGACCACTGCTGATCGTCCTGGCTGAGGGCCTGTTGTGGCTTCCTGCACCTGAAACCAATTGTTTCCTCCAGTCTTACACTGAGGTTGTAAATCCTTCTGGGACACGTTTATGTCTTAGACTTGCATAGTCCTTTCCCTGTGTTCTGCCCCAAGGCTGTGTCCCAAGGCTAGAGGAATACAATAATAACAAAAGTGGAGGTAAAGAAATCAGTTTAGTGGGGAAAAAAGCCAGTACTGAGGGAATAGACAGCCTCTGTCTGTCTCAGTGCTGAGCCCCAGAGTTCTGACATGGCCATGAGGAGCACGACAACACCACAGAGTGTTTTTAAGATAGGGCCAGGGTAGCCAGGGACCAGCCTCTGGGTGCATTTGCTGTATCACACATGTTCCATGTCCCAGTGAAGTTGGCAAGAGCTCAGAAAAAACTCCAAAGAATGGAATTACATCCCAAATATGAGTTCTTTGAAAATGAGTTCTTTGGAAGAATTGTATGGTCATGTCTAATCTTCACTGGTAAAATGGGATTTTGGAGTCTGTGGACTGTTCCACTGGGCCATGAGTGAAAGGTTGTACAGTGCTGCTTCTGTTTGTTTGGTGGAGCAAGACCTGTTCCTTCTTCCCATCAGAGAACTGCTGAAGGAAGCAAGGGTGGGTGCTTCATGCCCACCTGAAGAGAAATGCCCAACATTTGCAGTGTCTCCTCCTAAACCCAACACTCTGCAAGGGAAAGAGAGGCACCCCCAGCCCCATCTCTGCAGGTTGCTCTTGGGTAACTCCTGAAAACCTCCCAGCAGAAGTGAAGCTCCAAGCAAGCATTATATTAATTTCTGTTGGCTCCAACAGCCACACCCTGTCTTCAATTATATTCCTCAAAATGACAGATGAAAGCCAGATTTGCTCCCTCTCCTCCTTTTTGCTCATGATTTTCCCGACTGTGAGTCTAGGCTGTGTGGGGAGCACGGGGGCTGTGTCTTGGGGGAGGATGGACTTGTACTTCAGGCACTGCAGTCTCAGCAAGGAACCTGAGCTTCAATAGACTCCAGCTCTGTCCTTAAGCAGGTTATTTCCCTACATCATATGAATAATGAATATTCCTGGATGCCGCCAGCCTTGGGTAGGCGGCTTTTTATCATTTTAAATCTAAGTAAAGAAAGAAATTATCCCACTGGAGAGTGGAAAGCTTTAACTCATGCTGGTGTGAAGACGATCCTATCTAAACATGCTTGGGGACACTCTCCTACCATGGTGACAGCAGTCACCAACTTCCCACCAGGAGAGAGGTGGCTGAGGGTGAGCGTGGGTTTTCTCTGCTTCTCCTTCTGGAGGTGACACTGCTGTCAGAGCTCCTTGAGTGTCACCCTCACTGCCAACAGGGATCTGTCACAGCTGCTCCTGTACATATGGACATCCTCAAGTGAAATGTTGCTTTGTGAATAAGAGTTGCATGGAAATTCCACGCTGTAGGGAACAGAAGCTGTCATCCCCCAGAGAGCAGAATATCCTCTCATTACAGAGTCGGCTGGAGAAGGACACTGGCACCGGTGGAGCCAGTTCTCCGAATTCTCCCTTGGCTGTTCCTGCCTGGTTGGGAGGTTGTGCTCCTCTGACCATTCAGGCTGTGCTGACACCTGCTACTGCTCTGATAAACTCAATAAGAAATGCAGAAAGCTTCTCTCCTTCTTATTCGATGCACAGCACAATCTTCGTAATGGCAAAGACCCGCGGGGTCACATGGGAGTCCAGGGATCTGGATATATCACCTGTGGATATTCCCTTTCCTGTCACCTCTGTCTTTATCTACCATCACCACAAACTGAGAAAGCAGGGACAGCAATTAAAGCAATTGAAAAATAACTTCAGCAAGGTCCTTCATACACTGCAGGTGACATCAACCCATGTGTCACCCGCGCCCAGGGGACACTGAGCAGGCCTGAGCTTCACAGTGTGAGCAACTTGACTTCTTGAGTTTGCATGACTAAAGAAATTTAAGCCATAAGTAGGGAACTAAATTGATGGGGGATTTACCTCAGTGATTTTGGAAATCTCACAGTAAAGCAGATATTACAGCTGTGCCAGATGACCAACATCCACATTACAGTGTCCCTGGTTTGTTCACTATTACAGTCACAACTATTCACACTTTTCAGAAGTGAAAAATTCTATTAGTTTTCCATTTTTTGTTTCACAAGCTCTACCACAGCATGTGATATAAAAATGGTTATTGGACTAAGAATAAAATAAATACAAATTAATAAAAGATAAAAGGCACTTTGATGTTATAAATACCAATGTTTCTTCTTTGTACATAATCTAGGGCAACTTTTTTTCTTGACTTGCTGCAAAGTTTGCATCATACAAAAAGCTGATGACTCATAAAACACTATTTTACTTTTTGGAATAAGCTGCTGACATGTAAAGTATCTTCCTTGTGAACTGGGATTTCTAGAGGGAAACTGCCTATGGGCTATTTAATCTTGGCATAAACAGCCAGACTAGCCAGCCCCGTGGGAAGAAGAAACACCCCACAGGTGACACCCCCTTTGGAAGGTATAAATGGAGACCTGCGGCAGCCGCCAGCCTGCAGTCGGACTCAGTATCACGCTCTGCATCTTGCTTTGGGCTGTGGGTTGGTGCTGCAGCTGGGCCTCACCATGAGCTGTAGTATTAAGCAGACAACTGGCTCTCTCAGGGGCAGGACCAGCGGTGGCAGCTGTGTGATTGGTGGTGGTGGTGGTGGCGGAGCGCGGATCTCCTCTGTCTCCTCTGGAAGATACACGAGCTGCGGGATAGGCGGTAGCCGAGGGTTTTCTGGGAGAAGCTACTGTGGTGGTGTGAATTACGGAGGAGGACTGAGCACTGGCAGTTTGGTCGGTGGAAACTATGGAGGTGGCTTAGGAGCCGCTGTCCTTGGAGGATGTCCAGGCATGGGATTCAGTGGTGGCAGCGCTCGCTTTGGCGGTGGCATGGGAGGTGGTATGGGTATGGGTCTTGGTGGAGGTGGTTTTGCTGGTGATGGCATTCTTCTTTCCGGTGACGAGAAGGTCACCATGCAAAACCTGAATGACCGCCTGGCTTCTTACCTGGACAAGGTGAGGTGCCTGGAACAAGAGAATGCTGACCTGGAGTGCAGGATCAGGGAGTGGTACGCCAAGCAGGGCCCTTTTTGTGAGCCACGGGACTACAGCTGCTATTACAAAGAAATAGAAGATCTTCAGAACCAGGTAACATCCCTTCTCAGCTGCTTTCTCCCTTGCAAGGGTCTCTCTAGTGCTGGTTCATAACTTGGGAGTAACAAAACATTGTTGTAAAATGCTTTTTGCAAACAGCTATTACAGCATCTGCCTGTGGAAAGCCCAGGGCTCAGAGCTAAAACTGGAGGGTTTGGGCTATTTCTGTTTATTTTATACATCAGACATATTGAAGGGGGGAAATGTTACTTCTTGGAACATATCTGGATGGGCTCAGTAGTCTTTTTGAATTCAGTTTGTGCCAAGGTGCTCAAATAGATATATGGGAAGAAAAGAACTAAAAGATAAATAAATAATGGATCACATTAATTTGTCTGAATTTATATTATTGTCATCAGACTTGCAGAATTTCAGTTAAACTTAATTTCCTTTTTCTTATTAGTTTAGTCTTTCATATAGAATTGGGAAACATAGGACATCTAATTAAAACTAAGAAAAAAGAGACCATTGCCATAACACATGTGGAATGGGCAATTTAAAATTCAAAACATTTGCAAAGTGTTTGGCAAAAATTTAGCATGTCAATGCACAAAGAATAAAGAGAAAATAATCCAGGAAAGGGACAGAATAAGATAGGCTCATCACTGATTCTTGAAATAAAACTTTCAATCTCATAAGATTTAGATTTAAGAGGCTGAGGTGGATTGTGGCAGGTGCTGGACAGTAATTACACCTCCCGGACTCTCTGCAACTGAATCACAAATTTTATCATTTTAATGTCTTCACTGTCCTTCCCTGAACATCCTTGTGAGTGCTGCACCCCTCATGCCCCCATCCCTGATACCCAGGATTTTCTAAAAAAGAGGGGGAGAAAGAGGGTCTGGTTGCACCAGGTGATGGGTACCTTAAGCCCAAGGACATTGAGCAGAGACCATGAACAAATGTTCTTTTTCCAGATTGTCTGTGCAACCATAGACAACAACAAGATCATTCTGAACATCGACAACAGCAGGATGACAGCCGACGACTTCCGAGTGAAGTGAGTACCCAGGGCTGTCCCCTCCTCTGTCACCGCCCTCAGGGCTCTCAGCCGCTCTCCTGTGACCCAGGACAGGCTGGAGGCTGTGCAGAGGAACTCTCTCACCCATTTTCTCTACAGCTGCCCTAATTAGGGGCAGTTCCAGGAGGGGAAGATCGGGATGCCAAGCTGGTTTTGAGTAGAGATTAAAGGAAGCGGAAGGGATTTGCAGACTGGGAGCAGTGAGGGTTCAGCTGAGCTGCTGCTGTTACAGCACGTGATGCCTTTCAGAGGGGAAGGTTTTGGTTCTTCCTGCCGATGCTCAGAAACACTGGTGGTGTCAGACACTGACTGCTCTTTCTCTCTCGTTTCCTCCCTCGCAGGTACGAGACGGAGCTGGCCCTGCGCCAGAGTGTGGAGGCCGACATCAACGGGCTGCGCCAGGTGCTGGACCAGCTGACGCTGTGCAGGTCTGACCTGGAGGCACAGCTGGAGTCGCTGCGGGAGGAGCTCTGCTGCCTGAAGAAGAACCATGAGGAGGTGGGTCCTGCCCTCTCCTATACAAAGCATTCACTCCTGTGGGATCCATCACCCCGGGGTGCTGCTGTGGAGCACCCTCGTGTGACCCAGGAGCTGTGAAGGTTCATCCGAGAGAGGCTCTGCAGGGCTCTGTTCCATGTGAGGGAACTTGGCTCCCTCGGTTGTTTCTTTCTTTTTAAACCTGACCTGATCTGGATGGTGTTTCCAGGAAATGTGCTGTCTGAGGAAACAATCAACTGGAGATGTGAGCGTGGAGGTCAATGCCTGTCCCGGCCCAGACCTCAGGAAGATCCTGGAGGAGATGAGGTGCCAGTATGAGACGCTGATTGAACGCAACCGGAAAGAAGTTGAGGATTGGTATGAGTGCAAGGTGAGTAAATTCCCACAGCTCTGACTTTCCCTGGCTAACATCCAGGCAATGGTCCCAGAGGGATTTTTTTCATGTAAAAACCACACAAAAGACTGTAAGAACATTTAGCATTGGTTCACAATGACCAAGTGACACAAGGGAAGGACACTGCCACCCTGTGTCCTTGTCATGGGCTGAGGGAAGCGCTGCATGTTGGTGGGACTTAAGGCAGGAACTCTCTACAAAGCAGTAAGTGGTGAGAAGAACAGGAAGCAGCACTATTAGAAGAGCAAGAGGAATGACCAGCTAGGTTTACACTACCATTAGGATGAGAGTTTTCACCCAAACCTTTCTTATTTTGTGTCTTTGCTAATTTCTCTGCTCTTTCCTTAGTACTTGATCCAACTTTTATTGCACATTCCCTGAAACTCTTTATCCTGGCTTGGTGATTTCAGATAGAGGAGGTGAATCGGGAGGTTATTACAAGCGGTCAGGAGGTGGAGACGTGCAACAACCAGGTGACTGAACTGAGACGCCAATTGCAAGCCCTGGAAATCGATCTGCAAGCTCAGCTCAGCCAGGTGAGTGATGAGCTGGTGCAAACCCCATCCATCTCACAGAAGTCATAGCTAAATGCAGTGTTTCTCCTGCCTATATTTGTCTTATGTCCCATGTCACTCCTCAGAGGGACAACCTGGAGTCCTCGCTGGCAGAGACAGAGTGTCGCTACAACAACCACCTTGCTGAGCTGCAGAGCCAGATCACCTGCGTGGAGCAGCAGCTGGCTGACCTGCGGGCAGAGATGGAGTGCCAGAACCAAGAGTACAAGACCCTACTGGACGTCAAGTGCCGCCTGGAGCAGGAGATCCACACGTACCGCTGCCTGCTGGAGGGCGGCCAGCAGGACCTTATGTAAGTGGGCTTGAAACACACCGAAAAAATACAATAAAATACCTGTGTCCTGGTTATTTCAACATAAGAGCAAAGTGAAGGACCTGCCCAGCTTCTTCCTTTCTGACCTATTTGGCCTGCCTGGTATCATGGTGGTGACTTCCTTCCTGCCCTGTGCTAATTGCTGCCACAAGGAGAATGGTCACTGCAATATTCTGCCAATTTTCTGCCAAAAAGAGAAACAGACTGAGAGTGGCAGGGACACTGAAAATCAGTAACTCTAGTTTATCTGTTATTTCCCTCAAAATGTTATTTTCCTGTCTCCTCAGTCAGCAAGGAGGAATTGGTCAGTCTTCAGGTCTAGGAGGAGGAGTTGCAAGAAGCAGTGGGATAGGAGGAGGAGGCATCATTAGGACAAGCCACACTTACACTTCGTCTGCCCAGATCCCATCCTGTGCAGCTGCGGAGATCCAAGGTAAGGACTGTCCCACTCCAAACATTTCCAGTCTCCTCTGCTCTAATGCAACACTGATTGGCTGGAAGAAAGACCTTTTCCATGTAGCTTACAGGTGCTACTTGGAAGTTTTATTGTGGGGCCCCTGGGAAATACAGGACAGGAGCCAGAGGAGTGGCTGAGAGGAGAGTTTTTGGGAGCTAAAACTCTGCTGGGATGCATGAGAATTACCAAAGGGAAGAGGGATGGAAGGGAGAGGGACAGAGCCAATAGGCAGGCAAGCCACGGAGAACATGGAGAAAGGACTGAAGTGAAATCTGGGACAAAGGAAAGAGCAGAAGAAAGAAAAGTACTCAGAAATCAGGTGGGCAAAAAAAGTGCAGGAATCATGGGAATACTGGCAGATAAGTACTAGTACTATTCAAGGGGAAACTTCAAGCCAAACTGAAAAGCAAAGGAGGAAATATAGTGACAGTTGGTCCAGGAGAATGACACGAGCAGGGGCATTCGTTTGGCATGGACCCCAATGCCATTCCCTCATCCAGATCGCTGCTGGAGCAGTGTCTGCAGCTTCCACCTTCTGGCATTTTTATGCAGCCCGTGCTGCAGCCAGTGACAGATCCATCTGCCTGGCTGGCAGGAGCCATCAGATCTTCCCAGGAAGGGGCAGTATTTATCTGAAATTCTAATTGAATTGGCTTGTGAAACAATTACGTGTGGGGAATGACAGTGTGGGAAAGAATCTATTTTTGCTATAAACACAGTAATGTTTCCTTTGATCTCTCCAGTGCCTTGCCGAAGGATTTGTGATTAAGCAGAGAAACAAGAATATCCAACAAGAGAAGCCTGAAGCAGAGCTACAGAAGAGAGGGAATATTTACTGCATGTGTCTGCAGAGAGCACGGAGCGTGCTTGTCTGTGTTGCTCAGCCACGCTAAGCAATGTGTCAGAGGGATGAGCAGAGCATTGGGCCACATTCTGCTTTATTTTGCTATTTGCTTTTCAGTCTGTGTTGCTGTGTGTGGCCCAGCACCACGACTTTTGCTGTAGTCAGCCAGGGCTATGATCACTTATGTACCTGCTGGTGAAAAATGTCTCTAATAAAACTTTGCTTCTGCCTAATGCAATCAAGAACCTGTGTCTGAAACTGAGCTCCTTTCAAACACCAGGTGCTGATCCATGAACAGTGGGCACCTAAACTGGTCAGGATCATCCTGCACTGGGAAAAAAGCTGCTTTGCCAGCAGGAGCCAGAGAGTGGCCTCACTGATCTGGCAGGTCTTGTTCAACTCGTCCCAGGTGTCACAGCCTGAGGCAGATGTTGCCCATTCCTGTGTGACACCTGCCCTGACCCCCATGGACAGGCAGGTCAGGCAGAGGCCTGTGTCCTTCCCACACAGTATTGGGCTAAAACACAGTTTTAGAAGGGTTTTGAAAGTCAGTGATGCAACATCTGGAAACAGTTTGCCTTGGTCCCAGCTTAGTGCTGACACATCTGGGCTGAGCCCTCTAATGCTCCATCCTCCAGCCTGGGGACTGTTGAGGGTGAAATCTTGGTCTCCACAACTGATTCAATTTCTGCTGACATGGCTTATATTCAAACCTATCCTTTTCATTTTATGGGAATCTTCACATTGGGAAAAGGACTGGAGGCAAAAGGTTTATCTCCTCTCTTCTCACACAGCAACTGAGTCATTTACTGGTCATCCTCTTATTGCCAAGAGTTTGAACCTGGATATCAGGAGTGGTTGAAAAATCATCTTTGCATTAAATACACCTTGTCTGGGGAGCTGCAGGGCGGGAGCTGAAAAAGTACAGCTTAACAGAATAGAATGGAGAAAAAAGCCAGGCAGGGCCTTTGGATGCCCAGAGCCACCCACCTGACACAGGCAGGACAGGTCACTCCCTCCTTGGCCTTTACCAGCAGCTGTGTAGCTGGTGCTGAGCTGGTTTTGTGCTGGCACTGACCTGCCAGAGCAGCCATGGGCCACGGTGAGCTGGCAGAGTCACTCTGGGTTTGGAAAAATGGCAGTTCAAAGCATTATGAGGGTTTTTTGAGGATTAAATTGTTGGTCTAGAAAGCCAAGCAGTGGTGGTTTTGACTGTGGTGTGGCTGTTCCAGAGTCACATTCACCTGTGAGATGAACCAGTAAAGCAAAACTCTTGGTTATTCCTTTTCCACCAAAGGTTGGAGGTTATGGAACAGCCAGACTCAGGGCAGGAGGAGAACAGGTACAAAGACAAAACCATTTCAGGACTGGACATATAGTATAATGTGCCACACTTTTCTATTGCCAGTTCTTCTACAGAGATGCCAATTTCTCTGATGATACAGAAATAGACTTAACATGGTAATAAGTGTCTGAAGAAGTTCAACCACTAATGTCTCAGGGAGCTGGTGAAAGGTGCCCTTCTCCTGTTGTGAGGCCACAGAGAGAAGAAGTCTCAGTGATATTTCTTCATTTCATCTACCAGACACTAAGTTTAATAGTATCCATGGGCAAGACAAAATAGTGCAGCACTGGAACACTTCCAGTTACTCAGAAGAGTGGCCAAAGGTATAAATTTTTAAACCAAGACTAAATTAAGCCTTATTTAAAGTTCAGTTCCAGCCCTACAGGAAGTCCCAGACTTGATGCAGAATTCTTTCAGTAGACATGTATGGCCAGGGCTTCACAAGAGATCAAAAGAGATACAAATTGTGGCTATAATGGCAAATTTCCTTGGGTTTGACTGCAGTGGATATCCCAATTGTTCTCAGAGCTCTGGCTGAGAAGTTGAAAAGCAAATCTTTCCCTTCCCATTCCCATTGTCTCCTCCTGCCTTGTTCAGTGCAAAGGCAGACAGTGAGATAACCCACTGCTGCCCTTTTTGGCCTCAATCCTTCCCAATCTACGAGTCCTCACAATCTTGTTTCTAAAAACATAAAGACACTGCACTGAGACTCTACCGGTTTCCAGTCTTCTGGAAACTCTAAACTTCCTATGGTATGTAAAATCTTCCCAGTGTCTCCTGGCAGCCCCAGCTGATTCCCACCAGCTGTGGGCTGGTTCCTCCTCTTGCGAACTGCTACTGACATCTAGCTGCTCCTCCAGATTCCCTGGGCTCATATCAAAGACCTTCCCACCCTTCCCACCACGTCCACCCGGGCCAAAGCGTGCACTTTCATAAAGGAGCTGTCCTGAATTCCTGAGAGGTGAAAGGGACCTAATGACATGGCCAGTAAGACTCTAATGATCCAGAAATTATGAATATGCCTCTGGAAAGCCCCTGGGGAGTACAGCCTCAGCTCCTGGGACGCTGTGATGTTGTTTGTGGACCTACAAGTTGGGATGAGTCTGGAAGGCAGCTCAGGAGAGGCAGGTTGTGATTAACAGTTCCCCAGCAGAAAACACCCTGGAAACACTTCATTTATTAAAGAGCTGCAAATTATGGAGCTGCAAACTTTGGAAACTACATTTCCATAAGATTTCCCCATTTCGTTGCACTGATGAGACAGACCCAGGAAGCTTCTGAGTTCAAGTAACTGAATGGAAACATGAGGGAAAGCTTAGTTTAATTTTTTCAGGTCTCAGAAAAATTACTTAATTTTGTCTTAGTTTAACTAGTGCCCTCATTTCCTGGAGATGAACAGGAAAAACAGCAAGACAGAGGGAAGTGTGTGCACAGGTGGCTGCTGCAGGCACACAGAGGTGTGAGGGGCAGAGGGGACCGAGGAGTCTCAGCAGAGCAGGAGCGTCCCCAGCGTGCAGACACCCTCCACTCCCACGGAGTACAAGTCATCCCGTGTTTCTGCCTGCACTACACTGATGTGCCTGTGTGATAACTGTGGGGCTGGGGAAGGAATGTGTGCTCACTCAGGAGAGATGCTTGCTGCAGACAGCTGTTAGGAAACTCCTGAGGAATCATCCGCAGACCAGGCGAAGCTTCCAGAGACGCAGCTTACAGCAGTTTCGGCTCACTCCTGCCACCACACCCTGAGTCCCAATTATGTTCTCCAGTCCTAGGAATGAAACCTGGTGATTCCTTCCTATACACAATAACTTTATTAGAGCTTTTACCTATTCTGAGCTTTGTTTCTGAGTGTTTTGGGCCAGAGGGAGGCCCAGTGTGTCAGGCAGGGCAGGCTGACATGCAGGCACCGTGTCTGGGTCCAGCTGCAGCTTGGCCATCGGTGAGTGCTTTGTCTGGAGTAAATCACTTTGGGAAACCTCTCCACACCCATCTTCAGCCTGCTGCAGGTATCACCAGAATGCTTCTGCCTTTCATGGCATGGATAAGGAACATCCAAGGAGGCAAAGAAAAGGGGAGACATCTTTTCAACAGAAATAAGAATAAGAGCAATAAAATGATGAGTAAATCCATGAATACTGGGATAATTCAGTCCTTAAGTAGATGGGATCATTAACCTGCCATAACAATAATCCTGCAATTCACAATGCTGACACTGAGTTAGGATTTCAGCAAGGGTTTGAGCTCACTTTTCCCTGGTGAAGGAGATGTGGAGAATTTCTTACAAGGAACAGTTGGGCTCAGAAAGCCATGGAATGCCTGTCCCTTGCTCCACAGCCACTGGAAAGGGAGAAGACCTACGAGAGAAGACCAGTGCTCTGGAGTGTCAGCAAAACAACTCATGAAAAGAAGCTCAGCCTGAATTTTGATGAAAAGAGTGTGAAAGGATTCTTACTTTTTCTTTTCCTTGCTTAGTTAAGATTTGGGAACATTACTGACAGACAGCTTCTAGTTTGTACCAAATCCAGCTCCTCCAGCCCAGGTAGAGCTGCACAGGTCAGTGACTGCTCTGCAGCTCTATCAGCAATTCTGTCTTTATATGTCCCAGGACAGCAATCTTAAAGGTCTGATTAAAATGCAGCAGGTATTGACAGAGAAATTTGCCATAGGATGTTTCCACTCCTATCCACTGTTTCAAAACCACCCTTTCCCAGCAACAATTACAATCCATAATGAGGAGAAGTGCAGAAAGTTTATTTCACTGAACAACAGGAAATATTTAAAACACTTTTACCTTCCTTTACACTCTCCACATAATGAAACAAATCCTTTGTGAATTACTGGAGAGCCACAATCATGTATGAAGAACCTTTCATCCGTGCCCATTAAGAGATCCCTCCTTGGTCTCACTTGTCTCGCAGCAGAGTGTTTCAGATTTGTCATTTTGCCAGTGGAGAGATTTAAAGGTTAATCTCTGTGTCTCTGATCTTTCCAGAGTTCTTACATCATTCTTCATACATCACTCGAAAAGCAAACTTAGTATTTCTTCTTTCTTTTTCATCTTACGTATTCCAACCTCAGCACCTTGCATCAAAACTGCTTATTCAACTCAAAATAAAATGAAAATAAATTAATGAGAGATAAAGAGCTCTTTGATGCAATAACCTTTAATGATTTCTTCCTGGTATGTAATTTAGGACAGTGTTTTTCCTGGCTTAATGTTGTAAGTTTGCATCATAAACAAAAAGCTGATGATTCATAAAACATTATTGCTAATGTATTTTTGAAATTAGCAAGAGACATGTAAAGTATCTTCCTTGTCTACCAGGCTTCTTGAAAGGAAACTTCCCTTTGAGAAATTATTCTTGGCACCAATGGCTGGAGTAGCCAGCCTTATGGGAAGAAGAAGCAGTGGTGACACCCACTGTGGAAGGTATAAATAGGGATCGGCGGCCACGGACAGCTCGCAGTCTGATTTCGTATCAAGCTGTGCATCTTGCTTTGGGTTTCTGCTTGCATTTCTAACTGCTGTCGCCATGAGTTGTAACATTAAGGAGACCATTACTGTGTCTAGCAAAGGCAGAAGCAGCAGTGGCAGCTGTATCATTGGTGGTGGTGGTGGAGCACGGATTTCTTCCTATGGCATAGGCAGTGGCAGAGGTTTCTCTGGAAGGAGTTACTGCGGTGGAGTGAATTATGGAGGGGGACTGAGTGTTGGTAGCTTGGCTGGTGGGAGCTATGGAGGTGGCAACTGCTATGGCAATGGCCTCGGGTTTGGCCTCGGAGGAGGTGTGGTTGTTGGTGGTCTCGGTGGCGACTGCTTGCTTTCATCCTGCGATGAGAAGGTCACCATGCAAAACCTCAATGACCGCCTGGCTTCCTACCTGGACAAGGTGAAGTGCTTGGAGAAGGAGAATGCTGAGCTGGAGTGCAGGATCAGAGAGTGGTACGCGACACAGGGCCTCTCCTGCGAGCCCCGCGACTACAGCTGCTACTACAAAGAGATTGAAGATCTTCAGAACCAGGTAATCCCCCCTCGGGTTGTTCCTCCCCTTTCGAAAGCTTACTGCTGAATTTCTGGGTTCTTCCTCCCCTTTTGAAAGCTTACTGCTGAATTTGTGTTTAGAACCTACTGCAGTTGTTGGAGGGAGCTTTGGTGCTTGTGAATCTCTTTGCAAAGAGAAATTTTGGCCAATTCCCCTATGACATTGCTGAGTGTTGGGGCACATCAAGGACAGGTGCTGCAAGGTGGTAGGGGTGGGAGAATGCTCTGAAAAAGGAAAAGGATGCTTTGGTACATTGTATTTGACTATACAACTGTAAATGTGGTATTACTCTGAGAAAATGTAGTGGTGTCATCCCCACAGGGAAAGCAAAGCAAATTGTGGAAGACTCAAAAACATACACATTGAATGCTTTATCAAATGAAACATTATAAATTCTTGGTGAGAAAAGCTGAGAATTGAAACTGATTGTCACAGTGGCACAAACAGCCTGATATTAATGAGTCCACAATGAAAATTACGGTTGATCCTAAGGCTTAAAGAAACCTTCCCACCACCTTCCCTGAAGGTCCTTAAGTCTGACACCTGGAACGTGCCAGCTTGATTGTCAGCTGAGATTTAGTATCTTAAGGAAGGTTCTTGAGGTTCCTTTTTTGAGGCATCTTTGGAACTTGCCTTCAGATCTTGAAACTGGGAAGTCCCATCCCACAACTCTTTAATTCCCAGCTCCATGTGGTTGATCTCCTTTTTTCTGTGAGTAAAGGAGGCAAAGCCACCTCCTTCAACCTCTCTGCTGAAGGGACAAGGTTACTTAAGTAAAAAGGTAACAGAAAAAGGGAATTGTGAGGATTTACTACCTAACTGCAGAGCAGAAAGAGCTATAGTACAGAACAGGAGAGAGGAGATATCATGGTTTGCTGTTTTCCAGATTGTCTGTGCAACCATTGATAACAACAAGATCATCCTGGACATTGATAACAGCAGGATGGCTGCTGACGACTTCCGTGTGAAGTGAGTGCCCCTCTATGAACCTGCTGCCACCCTGCTCCTTTCCACCTCCCTGCGAGGCTCAGAGCACTAATTACAGAGGCTCCAGACACGTCTCCCCACGCCACTGTGGTAGGGCAGGATGATGAAAGGCATTTTGCTCCTGGTCACCAGCCCTCCCTTAATTAGTGTTCTTGGGTAAAACATTTAGCAACTCTGTTTGTGGTGAGGCTGGGGACGGGCACCTCAGGGAGTGGCCCATTTTCACCCCAGACCAGTGCAGATGGGAGTGACAAAGCAGAAATGCAGCTGAATAAGTGATACCAAATACACAGTGAGCAGGATCAGGGAAAAAAACATGAGGAAGAAAAGCTTCCACATAACAGGCATGAAGTGGTGCAGAAATCCAAGGCATGGTGCATTCACCTTGGACAGCAAAATGCAGGTCAAAGCATGGAGCTGGGGAAGGAGATATTGGTACAAACAGAGCCCATGTGGGACGTCCCCATTCTGAATCTGTGCTTTCTGACACAACCCAGGTACGAGACGGAGCTGGCCCTGCGCCAGAGTGTGGAGGCCGACATCAACGGGCTGCGCCAGGTGCTGGACCAGCTGACGCTGTGCAGGTCTGACCTGGAGGCACAGCTGGAGTCGCTGCGGGAGGAGCTCTGCTGCCTGAAGAAGAACCATGAGGAGGTGGGTCCTGCCCTGACCCTACGAGCACCAAGGACCTTGCAGAAAACTTTGCCACTGTGCTCAGAATTTAAAAGGTTATCTACTTTCAGGCCACAGCTTTCCCACCAAACTTTCCGGGGTTCAGACCTCTCTGTCTCAGAAGGGAAGGGAGCTCTGGCAGGGGCAGTGCTGCTCCTGGGGCTGTGCTCACAACTGGGAGTGCCAGAGGGGGAAAGCTGCTGCTGACCCCAGTGGATGAAGAAAGAAATTAGCCAGTAGATTAATTGGGAAAACACTTGCACCATCCTCCAGTGCCTTTCACAGCCACAGCAGAGAGGAAACTGGCAGGGACGGCAATTCTTGGCCACTGAGCTTTGCTCTTCTGTGCTGCCTTCCAAAAGCCAGTAAGATCTGATCTGGGATTTATTTCCAGGAGATGAGTTGCCTGAGAAAACAATCAACTGGAGACGTGAGTGTGGAGGTCAATGCCTGCCCGGGACCAGATCTCAGGCAAATCTTGGAGGATTTGAGATGCCAGTATGAAACACTGATAGCGCGCAACCGCAAGGAAGTTGAGGATTGGTACGAGTGCAAGGTAAGTGACACACTTGTGCTGCAAACCAGACTGACACACACAGCCCCGAGCTCAGGAGCCTTTCAGAGACCAGATATGGAGACAATAAGCAGTTCTTCTTTCCCAGTAGAGCCTGAGAGCAGCTCTCATTATGCCCTGTGTTCCACAGAAGCCACAGGCCTGTCTGACCAGTTTGTTTTGTCCCATCTGGAACTGCAACATTTGCCACAAGGCCTTGTGGTGTGTTGTTGGAACAGAAATATTCCACATTTGGATTAAAGAGATTTAATAGCCACGAGGTTAATGGGATTTTTAAAATGAACAAGCTAGGGAGCTGGTTGGGAACACCCTGTACACAGAGAACCTGCCCTGCTCCCTGTTACCTTCTGCTGAACATTCACTGTGTTCTGCTCCTGTAAAAGCAAGTCCTGTGTACCCAGATAGTCCCTGAAACTCTTTATCCTGGCTTGGTGATTTCAGATAGAGGAGGTGAATCGGGAGGTTATTACAAGCGGTCAGGAGGTGGAGACGTGCAACAACCAGGTGACTGAACTGAGACGCCAATTGCAAGCCCTGGAAATCGATCTGCAAGCTCAGCTCAGCCAGGTGAGTGATGAGCTGACTCACAGCTCCAACTGGTCACTGCTGGGTTTCTTAGCATGAACAGCCAGACCACCAACCAGCACGATGGTGCTGAATGGCTTGTTCATCTTTGGATTGGAAATAACTTCAGGATGACACCTAAATGACTGTTGGGGTTTTTTTTGCTTATCTTATCAGAGAAACAACTTGGAATCATCTCTGGCTGAAACTGAGTGCCAGTACAACACCCTCCTCGGTGAGCTACAGAACCAGATCACGTGTGTGGAGCAGCAGTTGGCTGAAATAAGAGCAGAAATCGAGTGCCAGAACCAAGAGTACAAGACCCTACTGGACGTCAAGTGCCGCCTGGAGCAGGAGATCCAGACCTACCGGTGCTTGTTGGAAGGAGGACAGCAGGACCTCATGTAAGTACCTCTCTAGGTCCACTAGAGAATAAATGAAAATATTAAGGATCTGTGTAACAGATCAGGTATCCAACCTGATCTTTAGTCCTTCTCAAGGCTTTCTTTGAGATTAAAAAGTTGCCCTATGAACAACTTCCTTGTGATGAACATTCCAATCAGAACTAAATGTCAGCCCCCAGGATCTGCAAAGCAGAACACCAAATCTCTTAACTGCTGGTGACAACACCACAACTACTGGCATTATGTCTGCATTGGTGACAGTCCCTTTTTTATAGTGAGATGGGTGAGAGCTGTCCATGCAAAGGGGGAGCACAAACGCAAAGCAACTCTGAAAGTGAAAAAAAATGTAACATAGAATACTGTAACCCCTATAAAGCCCATAGTTTGAGACTTTGTGTCAGGTAGTCAGTCAGCAGTGACGTGTAAAATTCTAAAATTCCCTTTTTCTCTCACCAAATTTATCCCACTAGTCACGGAGGAGGAATTGGAACTGGTGGAGGGGTCATTAGGACCAGCCACACCTACACAACAACTTCAGCTGCCCACTGCCAGCCCCAGGTCCCACCCTGCAAGACTGGAGACATACAAGGTAAGGGCTGTGTTTCCACAAAAGGAAAACTGCCTTTGTTCATTTCCTTGTGCACTAAGGCCAGGAGACAGCACATTCCTATGACATGTAACTGGCATCCTCTCAGAGCTACTGTGCTACAGGGGGGATCTGTTACAGTGGTGGTGTCACTGAGAAATGGGTTTAAAGAGAGCTTGGACTGAACATGGGGTGCAGGAAGCAAATGGGGGACAAGGAATGGTAGAATGCAGAGGAGGCCAGGGAAATAAAGCATGAAGGGAAAATCTGGAAGAAGACGTAAAGAAGACAACAGCCAAAGCTTAGCAAAAGAGTTTGGAAAGAGTGAAGAGTAAATCTGTAACTTTACAAGTGAAAATTCCCATTAAAGCAAATTATTTAGTGAATTTCTGGAGCTTCCTGGGTTGGTGCCAAGTGGTCCATCTTTGCAGGGCATTCCAGAAACAAGGAACCACACATGTCCAATTTCTGTTATTTGAAGAATTTTACTTGTGTTTCAATCAAATAATGCTGCTGTGTTTTCTCTCCAGTGACCTGCAGGAGAATTTGTGATTAAGGAGAAACGGACTGAAAGGTGTCAGGGGAACCCACAGACAAGCCAGGAATACTCCGTGTTCACTGCACCCTCTGTGCAGAGAAAGTAGAAGTAACTCAGCAATGCTTGGCCACGTAGCTAAAGGGGGTGTCAGGAGCCACCTCCTCTGTTCTGCTCTTCTGTTCTGCAATGCTGTAACCTCTAGAAGTTACCTGAGTTAGTCAGGTCACTTATGTACCTGCTGGTGAAAAATGTCTCTAATAAAACTTTGCCTCTGCCTAATGCAATCAAGAACCTGTGTCTGAAACTGAGCTCCTTTCAAACACCAGATGCTGATCCATGAACAGTGGGCACCTAAACTGGTCAGGATCATCCTGCACTGGGAAAAAAGCTGCTTTGCCAGCAGGAGCCAGAGAGTGGCCTCACTGATCTGGCAGGTCTTGTTCAACTCGTCCCGGTTGTCACAGCCTGAGGCAGATGTTGCCCATTCCTGTGTGACACAGGGGGAGTCAGACAGGTCAGCAGAGCTGGAGCTCATCAATGAAAGAATAGTGACAGAAATTTTTCAGGCTCTGGCAGGTGTATATCCACCCAGGTGCCACCTTAGCACCCATCTCTGTGCACATCTCCAGCTGCTCTCCAGATGTGTCCGGTGTTAAACTGGGAGATGTGCTGGTGCTGGGGAGCACCATGTCTGTCACACACATCTCAGCAGGTGTCTCCCAGCCTTGTGCAGTGTGAGCATGTCCAAGTGGTGCTGCCCCTCAGCAGAGGGACTCCCTCTTCCTCTGTGTCAAACTACTGCCTGGGGAGGGGGACCCTGTGAGGACACTGCCCCTTCTCCTGGGTGCCTGTCAGCAGAGCAGCAGGTGCTGAGATGGCAAATGTTCTCAGCAATTTCCTCTGCTCTTTCAGCCAGCCAAGAGGTGGTTGGACATCCACAGCTGTGCACAGACACCCACAGGATGGGAAAAGCTGATGGCCTGGAAGCTGTTTTTGTACCTTATGTGACAGGGCCCAAAGGTTTCTCACACCTAAACACGTCAAATATTTTGGATTCCTTTGCTGAGAAATTAAAAAAACATTTGAAACATAAAAACAAATTCATTTCCTTAAGCCCCACTCCTGGCTGTGCCACACGCATACAAAAGAGCACTTCTACTTCTGCCCTGGCCGGTTCCTGCGCTGCAGTAAGCCGTGAGCCGGGATGGAGCAAAGGGAGGGCGGAATTTTGGCTGTGAGGAAGCGGAGAAGGAACAAGAGTGATCCCTGGCGGCCGGGAGGCAGCGGGGACGGGCGCTCCCGGGATGATCCAGAGATGCTGATCCCGACAGCGGGGAGGAACCGCGGGTTCCTGCCGGCAGCACCGCACCTTCGTGGGGCCGGGCCAGGTTCTCCTCTCGCTCTTCCAAGACTCGAATTTCTCCCTGCAGCTGCCCAAATCCTTGAACAAAGCCCCGGAGTTACTGCTCGCTCCTCCCAGCAAAACAGTGAATCAGATCCTCCGGGAGCGAGAGGCAGATGCTCGTTGAAACTAAAATCCTGGGAATTTGGCATCTGACTTTTCACCTTCTGCTCCATCGGTACTGCCCCTCTTGTACACAGGATGAAATAGCAACCTGAAGCACCTGTGAAAATATTTACACTGGGTTGGGTTTGGTTGCTTTTCCCAGAGGAAAGAGAAATTTAAAGTACCTATACTGAGTTGGTTTTGTTTTACAGAGACATTGAACACGCCTGAGAATACAGGGCAAAACTGGCCAATCAAAAAACTGTCCAGTTTGGACCGAGTCTGAAGCAGAGGTTTGCCATTAGCACTGTAGATCTGTATTTAAAGTCACATAAAAATTTAAGATCAGCTGAAATAATTAGTAATCCTGACTGACGTGCAAATGCTTCTTGTGCTGAAGAACAAGGAAATGGAGAAAATGCCTGGGAAATCCTGGCACTTCCCAGCTCTCCCCATCAGGTGTCAGCTGTTCCCAGCTGGGAGATCCAAAGGAAACACTCACCTGTCAGTGTCCTGGTCCCGAGCCCCTGTCCTGGCCCCAGCCTGTCCGGCCCCTGCTCTGCCCCAGGTGTGCAAACACCACGTTACCTGAGAGCAAGGTCTGAGATTCTGCTGAAAGCAGGATTCCCATTTTCCTAAGAGGCCCAGAGACGCCAGGTTAATGGAGACGCTAATCCTGACTGTGGCTAAGTGGAAGTAGATGTTATACTTCTGTTGGAAGTTAGCCTGTCCAACAGAAGTATAATGATATGTAATTAAAATGATATAAAAATACATTGATCTACAATCTGCAGCAATTTCAGCCCTGCCCATCCCCCCTGCCCTGCAGTGGGGTTGGCAGCACTCTTTCTGTGTCCCCGAGCCCTGTGCCCACTATGCCGAGGGGTCCCGACACATTCTGTGTTTCACCACATGGGATATCTGGAGATTATTTGGAGATGCAGGGTGAATGATGCCCGGCCCTGGGCTGCTGGTGCTCTCTAGAGGGCACTCGGCTCCCACCGAGCTGCCGAAGGGCGCCCGCGGTAGAGGCGAGGGGCAAAGCCAGCGCTGGGGGCTTGGCTCATCCCCTCCCAACAGAGCCAGCCGGGTGGAGCGGTGTCTGCGGGATGTGCTGGGGACATCCCAGTGCTGCAAAACACGGAACGCGCTACCAGCCCTGCATCCTGCTCCGGCTCCGCCGGTATTTAATGGTCACACTCGTAGTGAGGCGGACATGACCCAGTTCTGTGTGTGACTTCAGGGATCTGCAGGTGTCCCCCTGCCTCCTGCAGATCCCAGGTGTTCTCCCGTGTGGGGGTGCGTGGGACGGACGCCAGGCTGAAACTCACTCACCAATTTGCTAATACCTGTTTGTTTTCCAAACTGCACTGGAGTACTTTGTATCGTGTTGTTAGGTGGGAGCACAGTGAAACCCAATTTCTCCTCAGGGGTTGCAAATGTGCTGTAATGACCCTTTGCTAATGAGGGTCTTGCCGATGGAGCAGCAGTGGAGACCCCAGAGAGACAGCTGGGCCAGGGGCTGTTTAGACCCACAGTGAAGTAGTTCCAAACCAAAGGGTTTGTGCTCTGAAAGTCTCTTAGGGCTCTGACTCACCTAATTACTGCTCCTATCACAAGCACCATCGCTCTGTTGGGTGGTGGAGTGTTTGAAGCTGCTCTTTAATGTTTCATCACTACTCGGCTCTGCAATAGCAAATGAGTAACAGATCAGGTAGAATGTAGGCAGGAATTATGCTTTTCTCTAAAGGAGGGATATTTGCTGGATTGGACACTCCTGACTGCCCTTCACTGGAGGGCAGCAGGCCACCTGTCCATGCCAAGCCCAGCTTTAACTGACCAGTGGGTGAACGTGCTGCATTGGGACCATTGGACACAACAGGGACAGATTCCAGGGATATTCCCTGTGACCACACACCTCGGAGTGTGGGTGGACACCAAGATTACACCCTGTCTTGCAGAATAGTTCAGGAGAGGTGGAGACTTTCTCACTTCAAAACAGATATTTTAAAACCTTTCACTTAAAAAAAAATAAGCCTAAATAGTTTTTGGCAGAAGGGAGTCACAGAAACATTTAGGCTGGAAAATCCCTCTGAGATCCTCAAGTCCAGCCCTTCACCCAGCACTGCCAAGACCACCACTTGCAGATGACTTTCACAGAATATCACTGAGATCTAAAACCATACTGTGCATTCTGAGTTGTGGGAATGAACCCAAGCACACTGGTGAGGAGCCCCATGCTTGGAGAAGAATGGGGCACTATCTTTTGACAGAGTTATTTCCAATAACAAAAAAGCATTTATAGAAAATCACACATTTCACTGGAAATTGTTGCAACTGACAACATTTTCAACCTCAAATATTTCTGGATGGAACTGCTGCCAGGCACCCACACCTGTGTTAGTGGGTGGGAAAAATATATTTCAAACACATTGTACCCTCACTACAGAGTGAACGATTATGAATCGTTGGGTAGGAATTACTTTTTGCTTAGAACTCTCAGTTAATCTGCTATTAAAACAATAAATGTGAGTGAGCTCTATTACATTACAACTGACCTAAATCAGAATTTTTTCAGTTTTCAAACATCTAGCTTTTTATTGGATAAGAAAAAGATCCTCATCATTTAAAGTTTAATGGAGAAGAGAACAGCTTCATGCTAAGCGTCAGGCAGCTGAATCTCACTGGAATGAAGAGCTGAGTACAAACAAGAATGATGTTCACCCTCCAACACAATCACACTGCACAACCTGGCTTTCTTTTCCACTATGGAGAAATCCTACGGGATTATCTAGTGTTAATAAAATTGCCTGATGATCATATAATGGGAGTTAGCTTATAACATATAATTATGAGAATGAGTCATATTCCCCAGGTACATATTTCATCGTTTTTCTCTGTGTAGCAACATACAAAAATTGAGTTTTCCTGACAAGACCAGAAGCAGGAAGGATGGAAAAAGACCCCAGTGAAGTACCAAAAATGTGGACAACAATCCAGTTGTGACCCCATAAATGTGCTCAGCAGCCTCGGTGGTTTCTCCCAACCACAACAGTGTGGGGAGGGTGTGGATGTGGAGCTGGGAAAGGTGGTGCTGGAGCTGGCTCTGCTCACCCACACCCCCAGCCTGAACTGTGCCCCTTCCAGCTGCCACAGTCCCAAAGGAAAAGGGCTTCATTCTCCCGCAGCCTCTGCTTCAGCCAACGCACATCGGGGCAGTGCAGAGCACATAGGAGCCCTGCCATTGAAATGCTGAGTGGATTCCTGCCCATCCTGCGAGAATTCCTGCCAGTGCTGGCTGAGCCGTTCAGGCTTAAATAGTCCACCCTCCTCTTTGGGCAGGAGCTCGTAACAGTTTCATCACAGGAAAAGGGAGAGGCCTCATTGCAAACAACTGTGGTGCCACCTGCCTCCTCCTCCTCCTCCTCTTTCTCCCTCCCTCTCTCAGTTTGGCTCTGCCCAGGTTTTGGCTCTGCTCAGATTCTGTGACGTTTCACTGTCCCATTCACAGGTACCACTGGGGATCCTTCCAGTTCCCACAGAGTTTATTGCAATCACTTTTATGTGAAGGTTTCCCAGCCCTCCAGCTGCAATTCAGCAGCATCTCTGGATTTTGCTGGAAATATTATCTAAGATCACCCAGGAAGCTCAGTGTGTTGCAAGGGCCTGGACAACACTATGAGACAGAACTGCAGAGAAAATTACTGCCTCATAAACCAGCTTCCACATTACAGCAGCTCTGAAATAAAACATTCCTTTCAGGAACCATTTGTTCTATAACTTCTATCTCTGATCCTGGCCAGGATTTCCAGACATGATGGATCTGTCAGGCTTCTTCATTTTTAAGGAGCAAAGTTTCATTCTTCGTTGAAGTACGTTGCCTGCACAAGTTCTAGGGGGAAAATGGTATTAAATCTTCCTTTCATGTATTAAAAATGAAGCTATGAAGTTGCACACAAGCATCCTCACTGATACACACCATCCAAAAATGTTCTTTTGTTAAGGGAAGACAGGAAGGTTGTTCTTCCTAAAGGGAATGACTGATACACAAGATGTAATAAACATCTTTCCAGGAAAAAAAACAACAAAATCTTTCTGCAGAATTATACAGAACAATATAGATTTGTTTCCATGTCCCTGTGTCAGGGGTGTCAAAGCAACAATTAAATGGGACATAACCCAGCTGCTTCTTGAGCCAAAGTATCTGAAAGTATAGAAGAGAATTTTGTTCACTTCAGGAGAAAAGGGTTTCTCACTGCAGAAAATTATCCCCCAGACTCCACTGAGTGTTGCGGTGAACCATTTAAATTCCTACAATGCATGGGAGGCCTTGCCCCCTTGGATGTTTCAGAGATGAAGTGGAGCAGCAGGTGGAAGGTGAGGCACGTCCTCTGCGTGGGCCAGGCTGTGCTGGGAGGTGCCTCTACCAAAAGCTGTTTCCATAAACAGTTGCTGTAACAAACAAAACTTAATTAGCAACAACCACCACCACAAAGGCTGAGTGAGAAAACAGTAATATCCCAAATCAATAGAGGAAATTGGGTATCACACAAGTGCCACCTACAAGGTGTAACAGGTAGCAGACTGGGATTTGCTAAGGATCATGTGCCTGGGCAGGAGGAAAGAGGTGAGAGGTACCCAGGCGAGTAATGCCAGTCTGAGGCTCAGGATGCTGTGAGGGCTCACAGGGCAGATATGCAGCTGAACTATCCACTGCACTGGGCAAAGAAACAATCTTAAAAGAAGAAAATGGAAGATAGCAAATATTTCCTACTTTTGGTCATGCTGTGTCTGTGAATAGAAAACAAATCTGAAGGAAAAATGCTGTTCTGATGTAATTTATTGACTTAATGCCCAAACCAGGAACCTTTCTCCTCCAAGTATTGTATTTGTGCTGCATATGGAATACATCCTGATAAAATTCTGAATCCCCTTCAAGAACATGACCAGTGACACTCCCAGGCATGTCAGGAGAGACCAGCCCCAAGCCTCAAAGCTTTCCCAAGTCTCTCAACCATCCTGTACCTGCATTTGGTCCAAGTACGTGAAGGGTTTTTTCCTGCAACAACCTGCCACACTTCCTTCCCTCAGCCTGACACAGAGTTGTTCTGCAGTTGTGATACCATTTTTCGTAATTAATTTGTTATTTATAAAACCCAATTATAGAGGTGTGATTGAAATAATTGCTGACGTGATATTTGCCATTATTCACTGAGTTTTTATGGGATAATTATGAGTAGTCAGAGTTGTTCTGTGTACCTACAATATGCATCCTGCAATAGGCTTTCCAAAGGCATAAAGCAATAAAGGACTAAAAATAAGGAACACAGAGCATAGGATAACCATAAAACTATGAAAATATCAGTTAGCTATAAAAACATCAGCCAGAATTCTTTAACAAATATCTGAGCATTAGAAGAGAGATAGAAATATGCATTGCTGTCCCATATTGTGGCAGCACATTGTTGTGCAGAGAGAGATGTGACCAGGACGAGGTGAGTGGGATGAGTTTGTTTCGGATGACTGTAAGCCAGTGCACTAGATCTCAACAGAGATCTCCCTAATTCAGAGCCACCCAACAGAAATTACATGTTTTGTGTCAATAAACAAATGGTCACAAACACTTAGAGGAAGGGTTAAGCTTCCTGCCATTGCCAAGCATCTCCCTTTGGCAAATTAGGGCTTGCAGCCACACATGGAAAGCAGGTACTCCCTTCCACGGTGACACCCACTGTCTCAGGTATAAATGCAGAGGAGGCTGGCTGGAACTTGGAGCTATGATTCCAGAACAACTGTAAGACCAGCTCTGAGTTTTCACCTGAGTTATTTGCTGCTGCCACTATGAGCTGTGGCTCCAAGCAGCCCCTGAAGAGCTGCCTGCGAGGGAGCAGCGGTGGAGGGGGCAGCTCCCATTCCTCAGCCTCCTCGAGGACAGTCACTTCCAGGACAAGTGGTGGTGGTGGTGGCACATTTTCTGGCAGCAGTTGTGGTGGAGGAAGCTCCCGGAGCAGCTGTGGTGGAGGAGGTGCTGGTTATGGCAGGCGCAGTAGCTATGGAGGAGGAATGAGCAGCAGCAGCTGTGGAGGAAGACTGGGTGGTGGATGTTATGGAGGGGGAATGGGCCACATGGGAACGGGCTTCAGGTCAGGTGGCAGTGGGTTTGGGGGAGGTTATGGAAGAGGCTTTGGTGGAGGTGGTGCTGGTTTCAGCGGTGGCAGCTTGGGCAGTGGTGGCTTTCATGTGGGAATTCTCTCCAACGATGAGAAGCTGACCATGCAGAGCCTTAATGAACGCCTGGCTTCCTACATGGAGACAGTCAGGAACCTGGAAAAGGAAAATGCTCAGCTTGAACAGTTAATCAGGGAGTGGTACCAGAAGCAAGGTCCTATTGGCCCAAAGGACTACAGCCACTATTATGGACAAATTGAAGAACTTCAAAAACAGGTAGGATGCTCTTTGCCAGAGAAGTTTAAGCACTGGCAGATTGAGAGATTCACAGGGAATGTTTTTATAACGTGTTGTGTCTCTTCTAGATTATGGCTGCGGCTGTGGAAACCCACAAGGTACTTCTAGACCTGGATAATACAAAGATGACTGCAGAGGACTTTAGAATAAAGTAAATATATATTGCCCTCTTCCAGGCACTGACTTTCTTCCTCCTGCTTTCCTGAACTTAGTTTCATAGATTTATTCCATAAATAAATATCAATCCACAGGGACTCGGCTTCCTCCTGCTTCTATGGCAGCACAACTGAAATAATTTGTGAAACTTCAAATTTTTCAGTATTTCTAGAGTGATCTTTGATGGGAATGCTGCCTATGGCTGCAGAGCCAGAACTTTAAAAAAGTTTTATTTTCAAGAATATAAAAATTGGGATTTTCTGTCACTGAAAGTCAGATTAGCCAGATAGATGAAACCTGTACAAAGTTGCAGTAAGAAGAGATGGTGAAAGAGGCCACAGAACACATTTTAATATTAAAGTTTGATATTAATATTAAACTTTACATTTGTTTAGTATAAAGAATAGTAAGTTTGTGCTATTAAGTAATATTAATAATTAAATGTTAAGTACTGGCTGATGATTTCCTAATTCTGGTGGCTGAGAGATGCTGCATGCTCCGAAGTACAGACACAAAAGCAGACGCTGATCCTGGAATAGGTGAACTTTTCCATAAATAATGTCAGTAGGAGGAGGACTGAGGTGCCAGGAACAGGGCTGAACTCTCTGCACTGTCCCTGGCAGGTACGAGATGGAGACTGGGCTCCGGCAGAATGTGGAGGGTGACCTCAACAGCCTGAGGCCCTTGCTGGATAACCTGACCCTGACCAAGTCCGACCTGGAAATGCAGTTTGAGTCTCTGAAGGAGGAGATCATTGACCTCAAGAAGAACCACGAGGAGGTAAGAGCCAGAAACACACACTGGAGATGTGGGAAGCTGACATCCTGTGCTTGAAACACTGACCAAGGGGCAGGGCCAGGCTGCTCCAGGGTGCCTCTGAGCTCAGCCCCCCTCAACAAGCAATGACTGGAAAGTCAAGGCCAAATAATTGCAACACAACCCTCCCCAAATATATATATATATATATGTTGCTGAAAGGCTCCATTTGTGTTCATTGTCCTTGGGCCTGGGTTCTCTCTGCAGGAAATGAAACTGCTGCAATCCCAGTCCAATGGGGATGTGAATGTGAAGATGAATGCTCCCCCAGGAGAGGATCTGCTGAAAAAACTGAATGAGATGAGGCAAGAATACGAAGCTATTATTGAGAAAAACCGTGCAGAGGTTGAAAAGTGGTACGAAAGCAAGGTAAATGGTGACAGCTCTTGGTAAAAACTTCCTGTAGAGGAATGACACAACATCCATTGCCTTTACAAAATAATGGTGGAGTCCCTTTGGTCAAAATGAAGTAAATCACAAGTGGGCTTGAATTGCTCTAGCAGAGCCACACAAGCAAGTTTAAGAGCTCCATTCTACCAGTGGCTCTTCTGCAAATTGTTGTGTTTCAGCTGGTCTCATGATAAAATGCCATGTTGGCACTGTAAGTGAAACTCAGAAACTCCAATTCTGTACATTAATTTTTCAGATGGAGGAAGTGAGTCAACAAGTCCACTCGAGTAGCCAGGAAATGGAATCAAGCACCCAACAGATCTCTGTGCTGAGACGTGAATTTCAGAGCCTGGAAATCGAGCTGCAGTCGCAGATCAGTCAGGTAGGTAACAACAGCTCCTGATCCCCTGATATGCAAAGAAACATATTCCAGGAGCTGCTGGCATGCCATGATGTCAGCTGTGACAGTCAGTGAAGATCCCTCGTGCACCCAACACCACGTGGGATTTTTCTCATGTTGGGCATAAGAATCTAATCCTGCCACATTCCCATAAACACTGCATTTTGTGTTCCCTTTGCAGATAGACTCTCTGCAATCCAACCTGGAAGACACGGAACGTCGCTATAACATGCAGCTGCAGCAGATCCAGGGCATGATTGGGCCCTTGGAGGAGGAGCTGGCCAGCATCCGCTGTGAGATGGAGAGCCAGAACGAGGAGTACAAGATGCTCTTGGGCATCAAGACCCGCCTGGAGCAGGAGATCCAGCAGTACCGGGCACTGCTGCAGGAGGGGCAGCAGGGCATTAGGTACAGACATCAATTAATTAACTTTCTATTGATGCAATCAGGGAAAGACGACAGCAACAATATTTGTATTAGGAACTGGTGCAAGAGAGTATCATCAACATAGTTACTAGAAGCATAGTATTTAGAATTGCAATTTGCAATTTTCCCCCCTAAATACCGTCAGGAAGTGCCATTATTTGGGAAAATGAAAGGTAAGAAAGAAATAACACACCCCTTCCTCCTTACAGCACTTCACAGGGAGGAGCTGGTGGTGGATCTGCAGGAGGAGGAGGTCATGGAGGAAGTAGTGGAAGAGGAAGCTGTTGGTCCTCAGGTGGAGGAAGCAGTGGAGGAAAAACTGGAGGATCCTATGGAAGATCTTCATCTTCTGAAAGTGGAGGAGGAGGGAGTGGAGGAAGAACAGGAGGTGGAACCTGTGGTAAAACTTCAGGTGGAGGAGGTGGCAGTGGTGGAGGAGGAGGGGGTAAATCTTGCCTCTCCCGCTCTTCATCCTCCCAGTCCCAGCCTGACGACGCTTGTGAAAGCCCAGGTAAAAATGGAATTAAAAAATACATCCTGCCATTCACAATTCTCTCTCAATAACAGGAAAGGATATAACAACTTTCTTCCTGGAAATATTTTTGCTGGTTTTTTCCCTATTTTGTTTTAAGGCCACTCTGATGTTTGTTCTTAGACAGTGACAAATCAACATGAGCCACATGAAGGATGGCATGAAGCATCGTGTCAGAGGACTGGTGAAAAGAGGAAATGGAGGGGGAAAGGGAAAATAGTGCCAAATCCAAAGTATGCAGGGAACTAGGGAAGTCAGAAGTTAGAAATGTGACTGGCATTAAGCAAGGTTTGGTTAAAGCAGGGTAGAATAGTTGGAACACTCCAGACATTTAAAATATAAGGGGCATTGGCTGCAAAATTCTGAAGTAGCAAAAGATGGAGAGCGACCAAAGGGTCTGATCCATATCTGATTTCCTGGCTGTGGTTCCAGGAAGTGCTGAAAACATGAAGGTCTGCCTGGAAGGAAACAAAACATTGGAGAGAGGAGCAACCATGGAGGAAGTGTCTGAAGCCATAAAACATATGAGACTGGGTAAGGCTCCATGTCTGGAAGGCAGCACCTCAGACAAAAGCCTGAAAATGGTGAAAATGAACAGGAAGATATAATTTTTAGAAAGGTTCAATTCCACTTTTGATTTTTTTAATGAAAAGATGGAAAATGGTCCTGCTTTGAAGTTTCCATTTATTCCTTATATGACCAGGTTCAGTCAGGCTCTGTCCCAAACACAGAGTTTCTGTTTCTGTTGCAGACTGTCAGTCATGACATGAGAGTTGGCTCTGGCCCAAAGGGCCTGAAGTCATCAGTGCAGGCAGTAGGAACACTGCACAGACACTCCCGATGCTGAAAACAAGGCACTGAACTCAGGCAGATTTTGTGTCATGAGGAAGATTATTTGGTAAAATTTGGTGTAGATGAGCTCTAGTTTTTAAAAAATTTCTACACAGGCTTTGCAAACCCCTCCGTAAAAGTTTACTCCTCTGATCAAACATCTCCTCTGCACCACAACACTCCAACATGTATTACTGCTCGGTAGGCAAGATTCAAACATATTATGTGCCATCTATCTTCAGCTTACAAAAATCTACTGTACACTCTAAAATATCTGTAAAATATCTGTACATTCTAAATTCATCTGCATTTGGTTTGTACTGCTGTGGCCACTCTAAATTTGAAGTGATTTGCACTCCCATGGCTGAGAAAAGAAGCAGATCCATGTAGTTAATTGCTAAATCTGCACACAAACTGTACAAACTCAGGCTTGACACTGTCTGGACCTTTCCAGAAGGCTGGGAACAGCCCTGGTGCACCAAGAACTGCACAGGTGATACACAAGGTTAAAAGTGCTGAATTCTTCAAAGAAATTCTTGTTTTCCTCCATCTTTCAACAGGGAGTTTTAGAAAGGTTGAGGAGTGATCAGCAAGACCAGCATCTTTCACTGCACGACCTCCCAGTGAGACCTTTGGACCAAGCAAGACTCTACTGAGCACGGCTGAACACGCCCTGCCACGAGCAGGGGTGAGCCCTTGTCCAATCTGCTCAACACTGCTCCCTCCAGGGGCTCATCAGAGCTCTCTGGATGTCCTGTCTGCTTCTTCCATCTGTGTTTCTGTTCCCAATCACTGTTACCTGAGTTAATCTCTACCACGATTGGTGTTCCTGTGGAATAAATGCTAATAAATCTTTGCTTCTCTCTGATGCAACCAGAAAACCGTGTCTGGTCCAAGTTCCTTTAGCAGAGATTTTTGTTTGAATCAGTTACAAATATCAAGCCCTACCTGTGGAATACACAACGATGTGTCAGATTACCCACAAGACCCAAAGTTCTTAGTGACATATTCACTACTTAAGACTCACTGGGCAAAACTTTGCAGACTGCACTGCCAGAAACAGAGCTCTGCTGGTCCCTGCAATGGGAAAACTCAGTCAAAACCCTTCTGCTATTGACTTCTATCAGGGGCAAGAGGGTGGGTCTAAGGAACTGACTAAAACCTCTTTAAAATATCAGCTCTGCTGGGAATTTCACTTGACAATGACCCAGAGGGTTTCTCACTCAACACCTGCTCACAGATATATTCTTTCTCCTGTGCACTTCTCCCCTCTCCAGCTTAAGCCCAAACAGAACTATCACTCTATGAGTCTTTCTCTCTCCATTTTACAACCACCAGGTTTGTTTTTTCCCTCTGAGGAAGGCATCACCCATGGGACAATGTTGGGAAACACAGACTGAGTGGGAGACCGTGGGAATGGAAATCCTGAACGCCTGAGTTCCAGGCAAATCTGTGTGAGTGATTCACAGTGTTGCCTTATGCTGGGCTCTCAGCCATGAATTAGTATTGGAAAACAAAAAAAATCTTTTTTTTTTCTCCTGACCAGTGTCTCTCTGGGGGTTGGAGGAACCAGCTCACCTGCATGAAGGACTTCTGCACACACAAGCACGTGCTGATGTGCCTGGCCTGACACCACAGTGATGGTGGTGATCATTTGCCAGGATACCCCCAACTCCCACCTGTTACAAAATCACCTTCTTCATTCTTAACCTGTTGCAGCATCACATCACACTTGTCTCTGTTTTGCTACCTGTCCCCTGAGCCTACTTTCTCCAATTGCTGTGCTCATTTTCCACCTCTGGCAGGTGGTGACAGCTATTTCTCAGACCTGTCTGGTCAGGGTGCTCAACTAGCAGCCCAAATTAAGGAATACACCAGATCCAGGAGCTCTGCTTCTCATACCTCCCCTAGGAGCCTGCCAGGTTAACCTCAAAAAATGTTCCTGCTCAGTGCCTGCTTCCTGGCTGTCCCAGGGTGATTTACAGGCCATCACCTGGCCTCTGGCTTCACAGTGACATCCAGGAGGCTGCTGGGGTGGTTGGATATAATTTACTCACAGGAGCAGCCTGGAGTTCACTGCTCTCTGCCACTGTAGCACCACTGGCACCTCTTGTCCTTCTTTCCAAAAATATAACTTACTTTTAGTATTTTACTGCCTGTTATCTAATTCTCAGGCATCTCTGCATTTAACCTTGCAGAAGAATTTCCCCTAAATTGATCCCTGGGGGAGCAAAGCAGAAACTGGAATTTAGAGCATGGGAAGGGCAACGAGGCAGTTCAGGGCCTGAGAACCCAGTGCTGAGCACAGACACATATGAGGGTGCAGCATGTTGCAAATACTCAGTGCTGTTCTGCTGCTAATGTAAACGGTTATTTTTTTATAATAAGTAACAATTTCTGAGCCATTAGGACATATAATACACTACTACTACTACTACTTTTTCTGCTCAGCATTGATTGTACTGTCTTCTTCCTTACATAAAATCTGTGGCTTTCTTACCAAGGTGTTTTTATAATGTTTATACATTTAATGAGTCCACATCTACAATGTAAATCAGCTTCATAATATGGTTTATTGGATGTTATGGTGTGTGACAAAATAAATACAAACCACCAATAAACTCACAAAACCCCCTACTTAATTATGGCATTAGCACTCATTATAGACAAAAAGCAGACTAAAATGAGATGGTTTCTTACCAGACCCAGGAAGAAAATCTCAGCTTTAAGGATTCCTTCCTTTCTATATTTTGCATTACAAAATCTGCACCTGCATTATCACTGGCACTTGGTTACTGAGAAAACAGGCTTACATGGAGGAACAGAGCTAGAAAACAAACCATTGCAAAGCAGGAGTAAGAAATACAAATACTGTAGTGTCAGGTGTCAAAGCTTAGGGCAGGCTCAAAGTGGGGCAGCAGCAATACTGAGGAGTGAGGAGAACTTTGCACTTTTTATTTGCATGCATCTCATTAGTCACTAATCAGCATAATAAGCTTTAATTTTATGAGCACAAAGTGTTGCAATTTGGATACTTATCTGGTGCTCCTATTAGTGCTCTGAGAAGTTAATTGTGCTACGTGTTGGAACAAGACCTTCAGAGCAACCTTAGGCAAAAAGCAATGTGCACACACTCCTGCATGTTTGCCTTCAGAGCTCCCAAGCAATCAATGTGTCCATTTGAAGGCACAGATGTAATTTCCAAATTGCTTGTGTGTCTATTGTGCTAATGTCTCTTTTGTTGAGCATTCACTGTCAACCCTGTTTACTGCCACATGCTACTCAGGCCATCTTCATGGGCTGCAGAATGAGTACAGCAAGTACATCATGTCAGTGTGCTGTGGGGGGGAGGGCAGAGCCCACCGGGGCTGTCCCCGAGTGTGTAAATCCTTCACAGAGCTCAGCCCAGCAGGACCTTCCTCTCTGGGCCACACTGCAAGGAGAGCAGGTGCTGTGGATGTTCTCCTTCCCCAGCCCACATGAGCTGCAGTAGCAGAATGTGGCACCAGAGCCTCTGCAGGAAGGCTGGGATGCCACTCTCCATGGGCCATCTCACAGGACACTGCCCTGACCAGAGCCACCCAGGTGTGGGTGCCCACAGCTCCGAGGGGCTCTGAGGCTGCACAGTCCAAATGGACTGAGGTACCTGAACCTCAGAGAAAGGCAGAAACCTTGGCAGGTGCTCTGACCATTGTCGCTCTTGTTTTTGAAAGCCTTCTGAAAAGTTTATATTCTCGAGTCAGATTTTCTCACACATTGTACTAAAAACACCAGCTTTGTTTCCATTCCTTCTTGGAGAAGGGAGTCTGATGGACTGGGCACTTAACCAGTCTGGTTGAGAGGTGGGATTTCGTCTTCCAATCCTCTCTCACTTTGCAAACCCTATAAATTGTGTATCCATAATAAACGGGCTCTTTCAGGGGCCTCTGCTGTTCTCTCAGTTGTGGAGAAACCGTGTCCTTCTTTCATGTCCTGTTGCCACAGACCATGTCCTCCAGCTGTTCTGTTTTGGTACCAACAAAAAGAATTATTCCAATCTAATTGCCTTCACCCTGTAGGAGACTGGGGAAATTACAGTGGGACCATTCTGATTGTGGCTCAGAAACTGCTAGAAATGCTGACAGCTGACAGGAGGGAATTAGCAGCCTACAAAGTGTCCCCAGGTGTGGGGCACACAGATCCTTACCCACAGCTCTCACAGTTATGTGGCAAAGCCCAAGTGTGCATTTTTAGGATCTGTGGAACAGCTGTTCTTCCCATCAGCGACCTTGCATGGAAGGTCCAGGTTATCCTACACAAAAAGTTGTGCTGGGAGAGGGCTGGAAGTTTTAAACTTCACAGGCAAGCCCACCACTGCCCTAGGAGTCCTTGTTTTCTTTGCTGGGTCTAACCTAAATTTCTTCAGACATGACAGTGATTTCACTAGAACATTCTGAGCTGAAGCAGGAATGAGGAGTGAGCACCATCTCTGAGGTGAAAACAGACCCTCTCTTCTTACAAAAAATTTCCAGTAAGAGTGATGGGAAGAGGTCATTAAATAGATGAAAAGAATACACCCTAGTAGTTTCCTGTGGCATCAGAATGACACTGAATTAAAACAGGCACACAGGCACATAAGTGAGAATACATTTTCTCCAGGTCTGTTTGGAATGCAGCAGCTCCAGTCTGTTGGAAAAGTCCCCCAGTTTTGCAGTATGGGCTGCTCCCAGGGTTTGTCATCCCTCTGGTGATTGGGAGTCACTTCTTTGATACCGATCACAAAGGCCTGATAAAAAGAACAATAACAGAGCAAGAGTGAAGGAACATCAGCTGGGCTGAACCGTGGTGTGTGCTGAGCCAGAGCAGCCAGAACATTCCAGCACCCTGCAGCCCAGGCACTGCTGGTGCCTGCAGTAATAAAGGTCCTTACCCTGCTCCCATTGGGAAACAGCAATGTTATATAAGGTATGGGTGCTGTATCAGCACAGAAACATTAATGATCCAACTGTGCATCATGTATGGGAAGGAGACAAGAGAAGGTCCTAAAGCTGATGGTTCCCTTTTAGGTAATTCCATAAGTTCACATCATCCATATAATACATTAGAGAAAAGCATCAGAGAACAAAAATTTTTAAAGGCTTTTTTAATGAGCTCAGAAATGAAAAACTCATCCTGTCCACAGAACAGATTTTCTCTGGTTTATAGGAATTTGTACAGTCAAATATTTAATAATAAAAAAATGTTTAAAAATCAGTCAGGAGAGAATTCAGTGTGTGCAGCTTTACAGGAGGATGAAGTATTCATAGTTCACCTGTATTTTTCAGGCACTTCAGTGTCCTGCTCCAAAGAAACACACAGACACTGTGACAGAAACCAAACATTCCAAGGGCAGTTCTCACCTGCAGGAATACACAGGATTATGGCCCAGTCTCATGGCCAGCAGGGTTCCTATAAAACACTAAGGTGGAACTACTAACAAAAATGAAATAGCAGCAATGCTAAAGACAAAACAAGAACATCCTACAAGCACGTGACTTAAAAGTTACCTTAGACCTATAGGCAAAATCTGTGATTTATGATCTTCCTTTATATATAAAAATGGTAACAATGCAAAGCTAAAATGATATGTTGAGGTGAGTGAAAGTTCTCCACCCATAGTGGTTTGAATCTTTCTTTTCTTTCATTGTTTTTATTTTTTTAAATTATTTTCCAAGCCTGCAATAAGGCCTGCCCTTATCAAAAAAACTCTCTAGTACAGACAAATCCCTGCTGTGAATGGTTACATATGGAAAAAGACACCAGTAAATAAAATAGGAAATAATGTGGGTTCTCAGAAGATACATAAACAGATTAAGAGATTCTTTTGGCAATTTTTTTTACTCTTTCTTTAATCATTCCAGGGAATTTAGTGTTCACTATCACTAACAAACCCACAGATCTTCTAGCTCGGTTATGAAAAGCATCTTTAAGGAATATCCCTGGAATCACTGATGGGAATTTGAACATGATAATCAATTTTACTCACCGCAGCAGAGTTTGTGACAAAGGGCCTCACTGACCAAGATGACATTACCCAGACCCAGTGGCAAAACAACATGAAAAAAGAAAAAATATTTTGCCTATAGCAAACTCCATCTTTCTGCACCAATAACAGACTGCACTAAAGCCCAGAAACTGTTTATGCTGCTGAGGTGTCACTACCAGCCTCCAGCTGAGAATCAGGAGAAATTATTCCATCACCAACCTGTTCGGAATCTTTCATCGTCTTGCAGCCATTGAGAGATCAAATAGCAAGATAAAATCGGGAGGTTTTGAAAGGGGTTGTGTAAGCAGCAATACAGCAATGCTGGCACAGGCACGGCACAAGGGCCAGGACAACCAATGCGGTCAGGAAATGTCAAATAACCCTGAATTTACAATCAACATCCCACCTAGGCGGCCTTTGGAAAGCAACGACTGCTGCATTGTCATCTCCAAGAGGTCTTGGCTGGGAGAAGGACAGCAGAACACACATGGCAGTTCCTCTGCTCCTGCACCTGAGGTTTAGGGGAGATTGCTACACTTCATAACTACTCACAGTCAGTAAAGGCTCCATAACCCCACAGGGAGGAGGGCGAGCAATGAAGACATTTCAGACAGAACTGTCACTGGGACACTGTGCACGTTCTCCTGGGCAAACTGGGACAGGTTGGGTCCATCTATAGCAAGACACAAATGCTAATGTTGTGCTGTTATTTGCACATCTGCCTTCAGACACTCGGCTTCGGCATCCAAACAACCCAGTGAGGATTGAAACCCTTCCATCCAAGGTCAACTTCTGGGCATCAGGGCAACACTGAAGTGTGGGGTCATTTCTTTTGTGGTCCCAACAGTCTGATTTCTACTGATTTATGTAAAAAGTCTTTCAGCTTTTCTCTCAGGATGCTATTTTAATCTCAAGGATCTTTGTTATAAGAACAGTAGATATAATTATTTTATCATCTACAATATATGACACATTAACAGTAGAAAGAGTGAGCTGTTTTATATTAAATGATAAAAAGTCTTCCCACACACTAGTTTTTAAATCATTGTCTGCAATAAAACAACTCCTAATTGGGATACAATTGACTTTATAATACAATTAATGCATCCTCCTATTAATGCATCTTCCTTCTATTTTAGATCAACAGTGCTTTGGTGAAAAAAGTCCAATATTATTTTTGTTTTTGAATTCTAGAACTTGCCTGGCTGTGTGTTGCCCTAGCACTTTCTTCACAGAAAAGGGATTTTGATTTTAAAATAAGAATCCCTCTGCATTGCTTGAAATAGCCTGTTCATATTAAATAAGATGTTCTTTAAGTGTTGGCAGGGATACAAGAGTTGGACAATCTTTACAGACAAGTCACACAATCCTATTACTAAAACTCTTGCACTAGTACGTATGGTGAGAAATGGAACATAAGCCATGTAGAAAATCTGAAATGCACAGAACTGGAAAAGAGAACAAACAGCCTTTAGCACTAGCAGCTACAAAACCTTAGCAAAGGAAGTACCTATTCCAGAAAACACTAAATGAAAACAATGTCACCCAAAAGAAGTGAGATGTTCAACCTTAACCAAGCCTCAGAAGCCCAGCTGTGGGCTGGATTGCCTGAGATAGCTACACAAAATTACTGTTCAGCAAATTATTCTTGGCACAAACAAGAAGTTTGGTAAATGCCCTGGGAGAAGGAAACACCCTGATGGTGACACCCAGTGTCAAATGCATAAATAGAGAGAGCTGGGGATGAAAATTTGCAGTCCTGAAGCTTATCAGGCTGTGAAGCTAAATTTGGGGTTGCGGTTTGACTCTTGCCTGCTGTCACCATGAGCTGTGGCACCAAATCTTCGAGCAGTACCATTAGAATTAGCAGTGGAGGGGGAGGAGGTGGTGGTGGTGGTGGTGGAAGATGCAGTGGTGGAGGTGGTGGTGGGGGTAGGTCCGGTGGATACTCCTCAGTGTCCTCAAGAAAATACACCTCTTCTGGAGGCAGCGGGGGCTTTTCTGGGAGAAGCTATGGTGGAGGAGGCTCCAGGAGCAGCTATGGAGGGGGCTTTAGCAGTGGCAGCTGTGGCAGGATTAGCCGCAGCAGCTATGGGGGGAGAATGAGTGGTGGTAGTTACGGAGGAGGAATGAGCTGTGGAAGTATGGGAGGAGGATTTGGATCAGGAGGGGGTGGATTTGGGGGAATGGGAGGTGGTTATGGCGGTGGTGGATACAGTGGAGGTGGAGGATATAGTGGAGGTGGATTTAGTGGCTTTGGGGGTAGTGGTGGCTTTGGTGGTGGTGGCAGCTATGGTGGAGGCAGTTTTGGTGGGATGGGCTTTGGGGAGGATTCTGGCTTGCTCTCCACAAACGAGAAGTTGACCATGCAGAACCTCAATGATCGCCTGGCGTCGTACATGGATAAAGTGCGACGCTTGGAGGAAGAAAATTCCCAGCTTGAGCAGCTGATTAGGGAGTGGTACAAAAATCAAGCTCCCTCTCAGAACAAGGATTACAGCCAATATTACAGGACAATTGAAGAGCTGCAAAACCAGGTATGATGTACTTTGACTAACTTGGAACAGTTCTTATTGGAATGGCACTTTCTTTATGCAGCACAAGGTTTGGGGTGATATCCCCCTTCCTGTGCTTTAGTCAGGAAGCAGAGTGGTGTGGGGACCAGCTCCTGTCTGCGTGTCCTGGCACACCTGTATTTGGCACAGGAAGCATTGCTGGGTGCAGTGGCAGATCAGCACCAGTGCCCCATCACGTGGCCCGTGCCATGCTCCCTTCAGTGCTGGGCTGCTGTTCACTTATTCTTCAGTCTTGAACAGCAGATTTAATCCCTGCTTCTGTCATGCTATTACTGCCATATTAATTGGATGTACAGGATGAGCCAGCATGTGCAGCTAGTCTCATTGCAGCCCTCAGCCATTTAACAGTCATGTATCTCTTGTGTGAACACGGCTGTTCTCAAAAGTAATAGAAATTCTGCTTTCCCGCTGGTTTTTGTTGGTTGGCTTGGGGTTTTTCGTTTGTTTGCTTTAATATGAGAAGTTAATTTAGTTATTCTTTCCAACAAGATATTTTGAATGGATACTTGTAAACCAAAATTAACAGCAAAGGCAGTTTCTTTTATCTGGAAGCAATAAACTCATCTCCCACAGTAGCTCCTGTAGCCTGTAGTCAGGCTTGACATTGCCACAAACTCCCTCTGCGAGGTGTTTGTGCTTAGGTCTGTTCTTGTCTCTGTTGTCAGTCGAAAAGACAACTGATTGAAAAACACCTGCCTCCTCCTCCCTTTCAGATTGTTGGTGCAAATGTGGACCTTAACAGGATGCTTCTTGACATGGACAACACCAGAATGACTGTGGATGACTTCAGACTGAAGTGAGTCACTCCCTTTCTGGCTCTATCCCCTTTGCCTCCATTTATCCTCATGAGTTTCCATTGCCAATTAATCTTTGTAGAAGCTGGAGCCTTTTGGCTCTGATCACAGAATAGAGAATTGGTGGGAAAAGCATTCTGAGAAGGATTGCTTTGGGTTTTCATTATTATTTTTCTCCAGACAAGTTCTTGAAGAGACACATTTAAGAAACTTCATTCTAAGTTTCTCCTTCTTTGCATGTAGATTTAAAAGCATAATCCTCATGGTATAAATCTTACTGAGAGAAATTGTACTGAAACAAAGCTATTGGAGAAAGAAAGAGAATGGGGCTCCTTCTTTTAAGAATTGACCAGAGATGTAAGATGGGAACTGTCCATAACTGAGATACCAAACAAGGAGATCTGGTAGCACTTTTACTCTCTTTCTTGCCTGTCCTTCAGGTATGAGACTGAATATACTCTCCACCAGAGTGTGGCAAGTGATATCAATGGATTACGCCCACTCTTGGATCAACTGACTCTGTCCAGGTCTGACTTGGAGACACAGTTTGAGTCCCTGAAAGAGGAACTGATCTTCTTGAAGAAGAACCATGAAGAGGTAAGTTTCTTCACACTTCAATAACTAAAGGCAACACAAAACTCGAAGTATTTCCCCAGGATTTTTCCAGTATGTGTAACCAGGTTTTGGCCACTGGTTTTGATCATCCAACTTGACACAAGCTGGCTTTGATGCTGATGAGTGTGTAGAGGGCATAGGGGCCCACAGCTGGTGTCATGAGACACCAGGCCAACATGTGAGACCAGGAGGATTAATGGCTTTCTGTACAAACAACAGTTTGCTTGCTGAGCTCCTGGAAGGAAAATTGGATGGACTATATGGAGGAGTCAAAAGAAAGCTTTTTTACTCTATTCAATGCGATTTCCCACTAAGAAGAAAAGAGTCCTACAAAGAGTACACTGCACAGCATTTCTTACAACCCAGTGGAGGCAAGCACCAGGGTCACTGTTCAAGTAGTGCCTGGCTGTGAGCACTGGAGCCTCAGGAATGGCAGAGTTGTTCCATGGCAAGGGCAGGCAAGGCCCTTTTGCTGGAGTCATGGGCTGTGGGAGGATCTGTGTCCTTTTCCATCCCTTTATTTGAACTGATGCCATTCCTCCTTATATTCACCCTTTCAGAACCTCATAAGGGTTTTGTGATTTTTTTCAGGAAATGAGAGGACTGCAAAGCCAGTCTGGTGGAGATGTCAATGTGGAGGTCAATGCTACTCCTGGCATTAACTTAATGGAAAAATTAAATGAAATGCGCTGCGAGTACGAGAAGCTCATTGAGAACAACCGGAAGGAGGTGGAAAGCTGGTATGAAACCAAGGTAAAGCACAGGCAGGCTTTGGTAATTAAATCTTTCACAAAGTACTGGACCTATTTACAGCAGGTGAAAGGCAACTTATCATGTGTTATTTAATGGACAATAAATTTAAGTTACTTCAAGAAGTTTCCTGTAACAGGTCAGTCCTGGAATATCAGTGATGTGGTAAAACAGGTAGAGCCTCTGCATTCCAGCAGCCAGTGAATTACCAGGGTGTTGGCAGAGTGGCTTGTGGGAAATAAAGTCTGCATGGTATCTTTTTTTCTTGTTAATGGATTTCTTGATGCTTTTATGATAACAGCACAATGTTTTCTAACTATCAAAAATGCCTCAATTTTGGATGTTAATTTTTCAGATGGAAGAAGTTAATCAACAAGTCCACTCAAGTGGTCAGGAGATACAATCAAGCAACCAGCAGATCTCTGAGCTGAGGCGTGAATATCAGAGCCTGGAAATTGAGCTGCAGTCACAGATCAGCATGGTAAGGAAAGGCATTTGCTTCACCTGTGACACAGTCTCTATGTGAGAAGGGCTAAACCCAGCAAGTAATCCATCCAAGGAGAATGGGATACTGGGTTACTTCTCTTCAAAGATACACTTTTTTTCTGAGGATTTGTGAAGATCTCCTGTCTTCCTGCAAAAACAACTTAAAGCCACCACATTCCCATAAACACTGCATTTTGTGTTCCCTTTGCAGATAGACTCTCTGCAATCCAACCTGGAAGACACGGAACGTCGCTATAACATGCAGCTGCAGCAGATCCAGGGCATGATTGGGCCCTTGGAGGAGGAGCTGGCCAGCATCCGCTGTGAGATGGAGAGCCAGAACGAGGAGTACAAGATGCTCTTGGGCATCAAGACCCGCCTGGAGCAGGAGATCCAGCAGTACCGGGCACTGCTGGAGGAGGGGCAGCAGGACCTTGTGTACGTACTCTGACAGAACACAGCACCTTGTGACACCCAACTGCTGGGTCAGTCACCGGCAGGAAGTTTAACAGTTGAGATTGGCAAAACAGCATAGTAACAGGGCACGAAAGGACACGGCTTCACTGCTATTGAGAGAACAGCCGAGGCCCCCAAAAGAGGGATATTTATCATGGATACACAATTTATAGGGCTTGCAAAGTGAGAGAGGATTGGAAGATGAAATCCCACCTCTCAACCAGACTGGTTAAGTGACCAGTCCACCAGTTTCCCTTCTCCAAGAAGGAATGTAAACAAAGCTGGTGTTTTTAGTACAATGTGTGAGAAAATCTGACTCGAGAATATTAACTTTTTAGAAGGCTTTCAAAAACAAGGCAACAAAACAGATTCTGTACTGAAATGAGGCTCATGCAGCTGCCTTGGCCAATCGCCTCCCAGGCCTGAGATATTTCATTCTGTTCAGAATATAACTCATGTGAAGAAAAATTAATGCAGAAATTCTGAACTACCAATTTGGGGCGGGACAGGGAAACCCATGTAAGAGAGCCTAGTTCCAGGAAAGCCAGGAACTGAACAGGCAGGAAAAGATTGTAAGCAAATAAAAAAACTACAGAAAACCACCACCAGCAAAAAAACCCAACCCAAACCAACCAACCAAAAAACAACAGCAACAACAACAAAACCACAAAACCAAACCAATCAAAGTTTCTGAAAGTTCAAGTTACTTCAGCTTCACTTATGCAGTGTGCCAGCTTCTGCTCAGTAGTAGTGCCTGAAACAGCAGCTAAAGTTTCATTCTCTTCTTGCTGATTTTGAGCCATACACTGATGTATGTACCAAATATTGCAAGAAATCACTAGGGAGAATGTGGGAAAAGCAAAAGCTCTTGCATTGAAGTTGAAGTTGAAAGAGAGGATAATTTCTGGCACTGCCACAGTTGTTTTGCTGTGCAGTGCTGGGTTCTAACCAGCAGTATGGCCCAGAGAGGTGCCAGCTCCTGGGCAGCAGCTGTAGCTCAATGGCCTTCAGATGGCAAAGTGCTGATTAACTTTTTTTTCCCTTCTTTCTCTCTCTTTGCAGAATCCCAGCAGGAGGAATGGGAGGAGGCATGGGAGGAGGCATGGGAGGTGGTAGAATTGGAGGTGGTGGTTATTCTGGAGGAGGAAGAGGAGGAGGTGGTAGCATGAGTGGTGGATATGGTGGTGGCAGCGGAATGGGAGGAGGAATGGGAGGAGGAATGGGAGGAGGAAGTGGTGGAGGAGGAATGGGAGGAGGAAGTGGAGGAATTGGAGGAGGAAGCAGTGGTGGATGCATTGGAGGAGGAGGAGGAGGAGGAAGAACCTCAGGAGGCATCAGCAGTTCCCACTCCTACTCTTCATCTTCCCAGTCCCAGTCCTGCAGGAGTGGCGGTGAAAGCCAAGGTGAGAACTACGGTGTGGGCACAGTGTCAATCACTGCGTTCTCTCTGACACATCCTGACTAATTTATGCACTAATTTATACCAACATACTCTTCCAGAGGCAAACAGTACTGAGGATAAACTAAAATTTCTAGAAAGTGTTAAATTTTCTAACAATTGTTTCATCTTTGTGTGCAAAGGATCAACTCCACTTCGAGAGCACACAGTCCATTTCTATTCCATTTTGTGGGTGATATCAGCTGATCCTGTCTTTAACCTCATCTGGTTTTCTTCATCTGTCTCATTCTTTGCAGAACCTCATAAATCTCACAGTCTTTGTGCCATGCTGGAGTTTTCCTTTATGCTTATGGTCACTCCCACATAAACCTCCTGTCTGGGGGATACTGGTGGCTCAGGTGCCAGCACTGATAAAGTTCGTGCTTGCTTTGTCTCTAAACAGGATATGGAAGAAAATCTTTTGACTAAGAATATACATCAAGGATCCTCCAGTGCAAGACCTTTCAAAATGAAACTGGCCCAAATCTGCTGCATTCCCCACACTCCCAAGGAAAGATGATGCTCTACACATTTCCTGGGAGTTGCAGATGCCACCTCTCCCCCTGCCCTGCATGCTCTGTGCTGCTTCTGCCCACAAAGCTCTGCAGCTTTGGTCATTGACAATCAAACTGCTGCTTTGCAGATCCAACCTGTTTGGTCCTCAGGTTGTTCTTAATCAGGAAAATGTCTCTAATAAAATTTAATTTCTGTCTGATGCAACCAGAATCCTGTGTGCGGTTTTTCTTCCCTTCTGTAGGTGTAAAGGCTTAGAAAACACAAAGCCATGCCAAGACACACCTCCAGGTAGAGAGGCTGATGATACACTCCAGTAGTTGATAATGAAATTTAGAGTTAAAACACGATTTCTGAGCCATCAGGGCAGACCAGAATCTTCTTGGGCTGTGCCTTTGTTTCTTAATAATGTGTCACATTTTCTCATGAACTGAGCTCTGAGTCCCAACAGATAAATATCAGCCTTAAAGGGACTGCACAACCTCAGTCTCAGTGACTCAAATGGTGGTGGCAGCACATGAGTGTACACAAAGGAACATTAATGATTACGGAGCCGCGGTTGTAAAATGAAACCAATGCTTCAATTCACAAAACCTTTATGGACATTCATTGGTTTGACATGGAAATGCACAGATAAGGGTTCTCGTTTTGAAATGACAAGAAGTGAAAGGGAAATGCAATTTACAGGAACTTTACAAAGTTCATTGCCACAAACTGTTAATATTGACAGCAATTGCCTTCAACCTCTGTGAAATTAAGTACATGTGAAAAGGCCTGGAATGTTCACTTTTGGATATAACTAGCAGAGTATCCCAGCAACTGAGGGGCCAAAATTCCAGTGAGGCTGCCCAAGGGGAGGGCACCTGCACACAACCTTGTAGGCTGAGCTGCTGGTGCAGGGCTGCACACAAGGGAGGGGCCTCTGGGGTTGAGTTGTGAGTGGAAGAAAATGTGAGTAATACAGAAGAGGAGCAGCACTGCTGAGTAACACAATAGATACATATAAGTATGGACTGAGAGAATAGATACAAAATTGATTTCCAGAAATACACATCACACTGCCATGCAAACTTTCTCAACACTTGGAAACCATTCAGGGAAACAGAAACACTTGACTTACACCAAGCAAAAGTGTGCTGGCATTGTGCTGGCATGAATGAGCCTTTGCAGGCTTGTTAAACAGAGTTTGTGCTGCACAAATGCTGCCAAAGACACAGAACAGGAACAGTGAGATTCTAGTAACGCTGATTTCTCCTTCTTTGGTTTAGAGACTTGGACTACACACACCATCCAGAAAGAGCCATGGTGTTCATGGTAAATGTTCCGAGGATTAAGAATTGTGCGTATTCCAGAGCCCTCTAAGGGAGGGAATTGTACTGCCACCTCTTACAGGTGCAGGTACGGGGACAGGGACCTCCACTGATGTCAGTCCATGCTTTGAACTAGCTTTGGAAGATTAGTTATTTCCCGGACTCCTAATTACTTTCCTGCCCAAGAGGCACTAAGTGCTACACATCATACAGTGAAGTCCAGACGGGGTTAAAACAGAATGAAGACAGCAGCTACTGAGACCCAGGTGGAGGGAAGGAAGGATTTCCAAGATCATTTTACATCCATGAGGCACAGTATTGGGTTTGTGTGGCAAGGTTTGTGTAGCAGGGGATACAGGAAGATTTCTGTGAGAAGCTACCAGAAGTTCCCTGTGTCCAATGGATCCAGTGCCAGCCCAGGGTGGCCCCGGCCACCGCCAGCCAAGGCTGAGCCCATCAGTGACAGTGACAGTGGCAGGGCCTCGGGGGTAACAGAGTTACCAAGGGTGAACAAATGTGGAAACTGCAGCCACAGAGAGGAGTGGGCTTACTTCTTCTTCTGTAATATGCAACCTATTCCTAAAACACTTGTAAGCTGAATCCATCCTACTTCTCTGTGGATAAGCTGATTTTGAGGTGGCAATTCACAGCAGGTCTCACCAGCTCCTTGTGCTTCCTTTGCACAGCCCATAGGAGCTGCAGTACTGGTACTTAATGCACAGCAGGAAATCCAACTATTTGTTTCTGTTCAAGGCTTTTCTCAGTTTCGCAGGAGCTTGATTAGTAAAGATGGAAAAAGCTGCTCACTGCACATTCCCTATTGCATGGGCAGTGGAAAAAAGTACAGAAGTGTTTCTGACTCTGTTGGGTGGTGCAAGGTATTCTGTCATGGTTGCAAAACACCCTTCACTATAATGAGCTCAGGTAATGATGATATTTTTTCAGATCTAATCTTTGGCTCTTTTAATCAAACTTTTTTTTCCACTGTTTTATATAATTCAAGGATGTATTCTGAGAAATTACTACTTAAATATGGTTATGAAAATATGCAAAGTAAAACAGTTCTCTTTGCAATTTTATCCGAGTCCATTTAAAACTGTTAAAATAAAATTAAGGTCTTTGATAGGAAAATATTTATTATGTTTCCCCTTGCACAATGCTACTTTTGTGGCTGTTACACACAGTTTTTTTCAGAAAGAAAAAAGACTGTGATCCACACCCTGCATGTTCAGAGAAAGCTGAATGACAGCAGGAACTTACTCAATACAGAGTGAAAACTTCAGACTCAAGTTTTCTTCTGTAACAGACATGGGAATGCAGTCTTAAAAGTTTTTATTTGGTGCAATAAAGTAGATTTCTATAAAGTTAATGTAAATTTAAACTAAGTCAATGAATGAAGAGTCCCTTGGAGGCTGCTGGTGTTATGAACCATATCTGTGATCTCAGGTGAAAGACCAAAGCTGAACTACTGAGTTTCAAAACATTAAAAATGATGGCCACAGACAATGAAGCAGAGACTTCATTAGGGCCATTACCAGTGAGATATTGCCAGATTAACACAAACTGAGAGATACTACCTTGTTAAACAAAATATCCAACAAGGAGCCACCCACATAAAATTATAGCGCAGCTAGGTGTGAATCAGCTAAGACATATTTGCACTGAATGGTAATGCCTTTTATTTACCACAGACAAAATTCCCTTAGCACATCATTTTTGGCATGAGCACTGTGGCTGGCAAAGCCCATGGGAAGCTGGACTGCCTGGCAGGTGACACCCAGCCGGGCAGGTATAAATAGCCACCAGCGAGGACGGCCCGCTGCACTTTGATTTCCTGTCTCTCGCTGTGCAGAGCTTTGCATCTGGGGCTACCTAGCTGATCCCTTCACCATGAGCTGCAGCATCAAGAGAACATCCAGCACCTCGTACAGGAGCGGAGGAGGAGGTGGAGGCGCCTGTGGTGGCAGCAGCGGCCGCAGCTCCTCCGTGTCCTGCCGGCGCTACGCCTCCTCCGTGATCGGCGGCGGCAGCTACGGCGGGGCAGCCTGCGGGGGCTACGGGGGCGGCCTCAGCATGGGCGGCCTTGCCGGGGGCTTTGGCGGCGGCTTTGCGGGGAGCTACGGCTCTGGGGGGGACCTGCTGCTGAGCGGCAATGAGAAGGTCACCATGCAGAACCTCAACGACCGCCTGGCGGCTTACCTGGACAAGGTGCGAAGGCTGGAGGAAGAGAACGCTCAGCTCGAGCACCACATCCGGGAGTGGTACAGGAAACAAGCTCCCAGCGTTTCCAAGGACTACAGCTCCTACTACCAGACCATCGAACAACTCCAAAATCAGGTAGGATCATCCCGGCACATGTGGCCCCATCTCCCACATGCTCTTCTCTCCTCTAAGGCCTTCCTCTTTCCTCTTTGCTGCTTCCATCCTCCCCCCTCCATCCCCAGCACTGGGCTCTGCTGCCTGCGGGACGGCCACGCTGGTGGCACCGCAGGCACAAACCTGCTGAGCTGCACCTCCCATCCCCTGGGTGAGCAAACCCTTCACAGCAGCCCACGGGCAACAGGGCACAGCCCGAGGCACCAGGAGCTCCAGCAGCCACAGACACACTGGCTCACGCAATGTACATCCCACGCTGTGCAGGTGGCTCCAAACCAGCCGTGTGTGGTTTGCACTGCTTCCCTCTGCTCCCACCCAGAGCAGCTGGATGGAATGCAAAGCCAAAGCACCTGGATGGCAGGATCTGAGATCCCTTTGTCCTTGCATATTCCTACAGACACCAGGTGGAAGGACTGAGGTCCTCCATTATAATCAGGTCACACAGTACAAAAAAAAAAGATAAACAGCCTGTGAAGAAGTACATTATATGGAAAGGGCTGCAAACACACATTGGGACACATGGGGACTGTCCCTAACTTGAGGAAGGGAAGAAAGAGCATGGATATGCACAGGATATGCTTGTGTGATAGCACAAGTTTCCCTGTAAAGTAACTCTGTATCGTTACTCTTCCATATGGCCCCCGCACTACTACAAGAAACAATTCTAAGACCTGCACTAACACCCTACCAAAGCTTAGAGCCTTCTTTCTGCTTGTCCTGGAAATCTAGGACACAAAAAGATTCCTCTCCACCTTCCCCTTTTGCAGATTATTTCTGCCACTGTGGACAATAACAGAATGCTTCTGGACATCGATAACAGCAAGATGACTGCTGAAGACTTCCGAATGAAGTGAGTACCTCCCTGTGAACCTTGCATGTCTCTCAAATCCCTCTCATCATCTCAGAAGACAAGAGAGTACTGCCATGGGTGGTAGTAGTGAGTCATCCTGTTTTACTGGAATACTGACCTTAGAAGGCTGTGTGCTATTGATTGTCAGTATCTCATGTCCCCATTTCTCTGTCTCTATGTATGACACAGGTATGAGAATGAGCTGGTCATCCGTCAGACCGTGGAGGCTGACATCAATGGCCTGAGAAATCTCATGGATGACCTGACTCTGGTTAGATCTTCACTGGAATCTGAACTGGAATCCTTGAAGGATGAGCTGATTGCTCTGAAGAGAAACCATGAGGAGGTATGATCCAATGATAAGCAGCACAGCCAAAGACAAAATCCATTGATTCTTCACAGTTCCCAACATCACATATCAAGTTAATTCCACCTTATGCCATGGGATTGTCCATTTGTACACTGGTAATGCTTTGCCCACAGTCCCCAACACAAGAAATGACCTGTGCGTGCTTTTGTGTCTCTCTTGACTCCCTGCAGGAAATGAGGCAGCTCCAGTCCCAAACTGGAGGTGGCGATGTGAGCGTGGAGGTCAATGCTGCCCCTGGAGAAGACTTGACAAAGATCCTGAATGACCTGAGAACTGAATATGAGCAAATCATTGAGAAGAACCGCAGGGAGGTGGAGCAGTGGTATGAGGTCAAGGTACGTAGCAATGCCCAGAGTCTGGAGTCTCCTTTGGTGGGACAGCCCAGACACCCCGCTCCTGGCACTGGCTGAAAGGGAGAGGCTCCCTGGGGATGTGAGTACTCCCTCAGCAAATCTGCTCCCTTGTGGCTCAGAAAGTGTCTCTGGGGTTTGACTCTGCAGATCCAAGAAGTCAATCAGCAGGTCACTTCCAGCAGCCAGGACATGCAGACAAGCAGCCACCAGCTCACCGAGCTGAGGCGCGAGATGCAGAACCTGGAGATCGAACTGCAGGCGCAGCTCAGCACGGTACGAGGGCAGGATCTGCAGGCCCTTCCTCCCTGGCACGGGCAGGGAGCCATTGAACTCTGCTCCTCAACTCCTGTATTTGCCTTCCAGAAAAGCTCTCTGGAAAACTCCCTGGCAGAAACTGAATCTCGCTACAGCTGCCTGCTGCAACAAATCCAGGGGCAGGTCAACTGCGTTGAGGAGGAGCTGGCCAGCATCCGCTGTGAGATGGAGGGTCAGAGCCAGGAGTACAAGATGCTCCTGGGTATAAAAACCCGTCTGGAGCAGGAGATCCAGCAGTACCGGGTGCTGCTGCAGGAGGGGCAGCAGGATCTTGTGTATGTACTTCATATTATAGCAAGGGAATAAAAAGAAATCCCCATGTGCTTAGTTGCTAATTTGTCCCTGATGCTACATCAACATTTCTTTCAACTGAATATCCAATGTCAGTAGGTTCTGATGAATTCTGACATTTTTTAACAGTGCCTCCCAAGGAGCTGTCCAAGGAGGTGGAAAATCATCATATTCTGCGTCCTACTCTCATTCCCAGTGTGGGGAGATGTCAGGTAAGTAAACTCTTTGTAAGCATGGGATTATTAGTGGGTTACATCTGCCCCAATGGCTGCAATGTATTTGGTCAGAGAAAAGCTTTGTAATTTGGGTTGGTCAACAGTCCCAGGTCCATTAGCTCAGGAGTGAGAAACCTCATTACTCTGTTGCAGAGAAATCAGGGGTTCAAATACAGGAAGTCTTGCTCTTCCCTCTGCCTAAATATAAAACACAGTTTATGAACTTTATGTGATGGGAAATACTTTTTGCTCACTGGAATAAGTAAAAAATACAGTTCTGAAAAAGCACCCTGGATGCTGCTGGGCACAGAGTCTCTGCATCTCTGCTGCTGACACTGTCAGGTGTAAGAATTCCACTCAGCAGGAATGCTCAGACTTCCCCTCAAGGCAGTGATTTGCTCTTCCACACAGGGCAGTCAAGAGTGTGCTAGAGCAGCAGCAGCAGCCCGGGCACTGTCCAGCTGAGATCCACCAGCCATGGGCAGCGAGAGACACCCGAGAGTTTCTGCAGCACGGCCGAGGCAGCAGGAAGGGTTTGGAAGATGAGCCTGGTCACCTGCCCCAGTGTCCCTTCCTCTGCCCTGCAGTGCCTGGCTTACTCAACTTGTCTTTGGCAATTCACTGTTAAAGGGCTCACACTATGCTGTAACTCTGCTCTAATAAACCTTACTTCTGCAATGCAAATCACAACACGTCTGAGAAAATAAATTTAAGCAACCTCATTGGGGGTACTTATCCAGATCATCCATCAAACACGGGCTGTGCAGTTGTAGAGGTTACATGGTCTCAGGATAATCCATTTTGCACTAGGAAAATGGACACAGTGCTGGGATAAAACCACTGAGTGAAGGGAAATACCAGAAAGTATGACCATGGCTATGTGAGGTGTGACAACTGCCAGGCTCTGCCTAGGGGAGCTGCCAGGTGAGGCTGGCAGAACCCTCTGTTCACAGGCAAGAAGTATAAGGTTGAAAACAGAATTCTTGTTCAGTTCTTCACAGAATTTTTCTCCTTCCTTAGACCTTAAAAACCATTTACCATTTTGTTTTTTAACGGTCACTAAGGGATTGCTTTCTGGCCCCTTGCCTTGCCACTTGTACTAAAGAGAATGAATGATGTGAGTGAAAGAAGAAAGAAAGTAAAAGTTATGGGTAACTATCAGGAGATTAACTGTTAATTTACTAAACTGTGCCCAGTGGTACTATTGTGACTTATCTGAGTCCATTAGTCTCATCACGGCCGGAGCCCTGTGGGAAGGAAGGTGTGACTCAGGAGAGGTTGTTCCAGTATGAAGGGGCTTCCTCACAAGTATTTCTATACCTTTGGTTGCACAGAGAATTACATATTGCTGACTTCTGTTAGGAAAAACAGACAGCAAGAAAATGGGTCTGTTTCCTTCAGTATCATGCACCAAGAACATTACAATGTTTTATGATAGAAATTTCAATTTAAATACTGATATAATACCAAGAACCCAATTTCTGTAAGTACACACAGCTGGCTGATACTCTGCCTTAAGAGAAATGAGACACATTCCTTTCCAGACAGTATTTTCTATATTTTACTGCTTAAGAACATAAAATATGGAACAAAATTAGGGATGAGAGAGCAATACTAAATTAGGGCAGCTCCTTTAGATGTATTTTCCTTTCTGAAGATCACAGTGAAGCCCCTTTTCAGTGTTGTGCATCAGATACACAGAATCAGCTCTGCATCACTTACAGGTGCCTGTTCGTCCCTTCCCCACTGATTAAACCTGGTTTCTAGTATTTCCCATTTCATTTCAGACTGAAGGACTGATCTGTTAGGGTAATGAAATTAAACACTTTCTCATCACAACCACCTTACAAGAGTTTGGTTTGGTTTAGGTCTTCTCTCAGTAACCACATGCCTTGGCTCTGCCAGCACAGCACCCTGACTGCAACCTGCAATGAGTGTTCACAAAAACACACTTTGTTCTCCTGTAGAAAACTGACTTTTATCAGTCCAACATCAAGAATGTGTGTGAATAAAAGCCTGTCTACAATGAATAAAAAGCTCATTTCAGGTTTTAACAGTATAGAAAGTGATGTAAAGCAAATGCAAACATGACTTTGGTCTCCAGAGGCTGCCAGAACTCACTCAAGTCTCAGCTGTATTTATCATAGCCAAAGCAGCTGAAGGAGACATCTCTTTCGAGGCCCAATTATGGAACCTTAAACTACAGTTAATATCTATAATTCAGTGCTGAAAGGCAATTTTGCTTCCTTGCAATGTCGCAGAAGTGCAGAGAAGCATCAGAATGATCAAAAATACAGTTCTCACCCAGAGAACTCCCGGGAACTCCAGAGCTGCAGTGTCTGTCCCCATTTCTGAGCCAGTTTGGGAGTGTGAGGTCTTGGTGCAGTGGGTAGCACTGGGGAGAGTCCTCAGGAGTGGGCACCAGTCTCTGTAGCAGGATCAGCTCACTGTGGAGTCCTGCACAATGTCCTCCACGCTTTCCTGCTGATCCATGGAGCACTAACCCCCACCTAGGGATGGGTCAAGGCCTGTCCTAGGGACGGGTGGGCCAAAGGCACAGCAGACCCACAGCCTCCATCTAAGGCTGGCAGGTGCTCCAGAAACCTTGCACTATTTCTGTGATCAGGTATCCTGACACCACTGCCTGCTCCTGGTGCTCACTTCACTCATCCATGGTTCTTAGAAAAAGCCATGCACTTGCTTAGTGTTCTGAAAAGATCTACAGGATAGGAAAAAAAGGCTTTGGCAGGGAGGAATTTAGAATTCAATTAGTTGCCATCATTGATAACAGGAGTATTTGGAACCAGGTAGAGAGAAAGAGACAAAAAAGGATCAGTCTGCTTAATTTCCCTTGGGAAGTACCTCTAAATTTTTCCTTTTTCATTGGTAGGAAGGACTATGATTAATGATTTAGATCAACTGCAGAATTAAAATAGTTCACATTTAATAAGATTTTCTGTAGGTCTATACGTATGCAAGTTTATGGGCTCACCCCATGGTGTCACATAAGTGAAAGATGAGAGAGCCCAGAATGGGAGGATGTGGAAATCCTTCAGCAGTGAAGGAACTGAACAAACCCACAGCTTGAGCGATGCTGCAGAACAATGGATGACGGATGAGGAATGCACAAATGGAGTTCCTGATGAAACTCTTGGGAGTAGCACTCTTCTTACCAAGACCACATTTGACTCATTTACTGTAGAACAATTAATTACCAGTAATTGTATCTAGGATTGTCCTCTCCCTCTAGTGTGACTGAAGACACACATGCAGTAATGGCATCACAGCCCCTGTGGAAACCACAGGCTGCTTTTGGTTCTTCTACCAATTCAGAATATGTTTGTGGTTCAGCATCCAACTTCACCAGTGGGTAAACAGCACTGGGAAAGGATTCACAGCACTCCTACTTCAAACAGCTTCTGATTTGCAGAGGTCCATGGGGTGCAGTATGAGCAAAAGATCTGCCAGGGGAAGATGTGATTTCAAAGCTCTTACAGCCCCTCTGAATGGCTGAGGAGCCTCAACACCTCCTACAGCAAAACATCTCTGACCTCCTTCTGTCATTGCAAGGGCTGTGAAAGGTAATGGCTCCTGAACAGTCCTGGCCCTTCTGGCTTGTGAAGTAAATTAGCAGGTTCAAATTGACTCACAACAGCCATCTCAGGCCAAGAGCCGTGTACACAGGACAGTGACCAGAAATGCACATGGAGACAAGGAAATACCCCCGAGTTACAGAACAGAAAGTCTAGAGATTAAGTGTTTGGGATGCAGTTATGGCAGTAAGGATGGTTAGATCACCTATTCAAAAAAAGAAGAGAAGAACAGAGAGACAGAGAAAAGGCATCTGGGGATAGTATGAAATTACAGCATTGGGAAATGTCAGAAATTGTTGGGTCGGGTGTTGTGATGCAACGATGCCGAGAAGGAGATATAAAATCAACACCTCTGGCACTAACGCCAATCAGCAATAAACATCTCATTGGGGAGAATAAAAGTGCATTTCAACAATCTTATGAGGAAAATATGACTAAGGAATCACACCCTGTGAGAAAATAATTTTTATTTTTTAATAATGATGACTCAGTCTCAATAACATATGCAAAGCACCTGGTTCTGACGTGCAGATAATTAGAGCGCTACCAATAAAACAACAATCATAATTATGCAGATCAAAGGATTACATTATCTGTGATATGGGGGTGGTGGTGTGTCAAGAAGGAGGGTGAATGGTTTTCCATGATTCTTCAGTCAGCCATAACACGCATTAGTAACTTTTATGGATCTCATAATCATTGTGGCTAAGAAAAAAAATCCTTCTTGAGCCACAACTGCAGGGTGTGTGTAAGTAACAGCATAAATGGAGAAACCAACAACAAAACAAACGGGTAAATTGTAACTTCCAAGTATGGATGGATTCCCATCACAGTTCAACACTCACAAAATGACACTCCTTGTCTTTCAGGCTTAAAATTCATATTTTCCTGAAGTTATTTAAAGGCAAAATTTCCTTTCCAAAGAAGTGCTCATCACAATCTGCCCCCTTACAGAAATGGTGCAGTTGTTCAGCACCAAGGGAAAAAAGCCCAAAGGTAAGGGGCATCTGTTATACGAGGATAAAATTCCCAACATTAATTGACCAAGATCAGACTTGAAACTCTCTTCCATCCACAGCTCCTGCAATGGAAGCTCTTCAAGACTCTTCTGCCTCCCATAGTTAAAAATTTCCCCTTAGTTTCCAGACCAAACACACTCAAATTCAGACTGTGCCCATTCCTACAAGGACAACAGGATTGTTCTGTATTTCAAACAGCCCTGGTACCCCCTTCCTCAAGAGCCAGCTGATAACAATCTCAGCCTCCATCGGGCCAAACCAAATCCTTTCTTTCCTCTCCCAGGATACAGCCAATGCAGCCATATATATTTCACACACATATTTCATTTTAAGATAACCTCTGAGTGATTGGAAATTTGCACAAAAATATTTTAAAACTCACAACTTTAAAATGGCAACATTGCATGCCCATGGCTCTGCATGAGACAGGAGGATTTCCTGGAAAATCCAGAAGGATTTTCTGGATACCACCAGAGTTTGGTGAGAACAGAAATAACATTGTTGCTGTTAAGCTCTTTCTACCGTGATTTACCACTAAGTACTCTGAGAGATGGTGCCCACACTGAGCTTTCTTTTCTAGGGAAGTACATAAATTCTTAGAGATTCTGTTTCCAGAAGTGGCAGCTCCACAGACTAATTTAAACCAGCCTCACACACAGGGTGCCTGAGTTCATCCTTCTCCAACTCTGAAATTAAAGCAGAGTGATCAGGTGGTGCTTTCACCACCTGTTTTCAGGACAAAAAGAAATTACTCCAAAGAACAAAGAGCAACTATTAAAATGAGTCTCACTCACTAAGTAGCCAGCAACAAACTATCTCCAAAAAAATCTAACTCACAGCCACCCACCCGAAATTGCAGTGCAGGCTTGGTGTGAATCAGCATGCAAACACAGTACCTGGGGGGAGGGCTGTCCCAAGCCCCAAAAGAAATTCCCCTTAGCACATCACTTTCGGCATGAGCACTGTGGCTGGCAAAGCCCATGGGAAGCTGGACTGCCTGGCAGGTGACACCCAGCCGGGCAGGTATAAATAGCCACCAGCGAGGACGGCCCGCTGCACTTTGATTTCCTGTCTCTCGCTGTGCAGAGCTTTGCATCTGGGGCTACCTAGCTGATCCCTTCACCATGAGCTGCAGCATCAAGAGAACATCCAGCACCTCGTACAGGAGCGGAGGAGGAGGTGGAGGCGCCTGTGGTGGCAGCAGCGGCCGCAGCTCCTCCGTGTCCTGCCGGCGCTACGCCTCCTCCGTGATCGGCGGCGGCAGCTACGGCGGGGCAGCCTGCGGGGGCTACGGGGGCGGCCTCAGCATGGGCGGCCTTGCCGGGGGCTTTGGCGGCGGCTTTGCGGGGAGCTACGGCTCTGGGGGGGACCTGCTGCTGAGCGGCAATGAGAAGGTCAACATGCAGAACCTCAACGACCGCCTGGCGGCTTACCTGGACAAGGTGCGAAGGCTGGAGGAAGAGAACGCTCAGCTCGAGCACCACATCCGGGAGTGGTACAGGAAACAAGCTCCCAGCGTTTCCAAGGACTACAGCTCCTACTACCAGACCATCGAACAACTCCAAAATCAGGTAGGATCATCCCGGCACATGTGGCCCCATCTCCCACATGCTCTTCTCTCCTCTAAGGCCTTCCTCTTTCCTCTTTGCTGCTTCCATCCTCCCCCCTCCATCCCCAGCACTGGGCTCTGCTGCCTGCGGGACGGCCACGCTGGTGGCACCGCAGGCACAAACCTGCTGAGCTGCACCTCCCATCCCCTGGGTGAGCAAACCCTTCACAGCAGCCCACGGGCAACAGGGCACAGCCCGAGGCACCAGGAGCTCCAGCAGCCACAGACACACTGGCTCACGCAATGTACATCCCACGCTGTGCAGGTGGCTCCAAACCAGCCGTGTGTGGTTTGCACTGCTTCCCTCTGCTCCCACCCAGAGCAGCTGGATGGAATGCAAAGCCAAAGCACCTGGATGGCAGGATCTGAGATCCCTTTGTCCCTGCATATTCCTACAGACACCAGGTGGAAGGACTGAGGTCTTCCCTTACAATCAACTTTTTTCATAATGAGATGACTTACAGCATCAGTGGCAAAGCCCACACTACCTCCTATACCCAGAGTGCAGAACCCCATGGGGGTTTGCAATTTCCCAACATAAATGTTCTCCTGTTCTTTACCCCATCAATGTACTCTTTCATCAAAATCTTGGGAAAGCCTAAACCTTGCACACAGCAGTCCCTGTGGCATGGCAATTCAGGAACTTTCTGTAGCCGCTTCATTACTCCATAGAACAATTCCAAGACCAACAGTAGCTCTCAACCAAAGCTTAGAGCCTTCTTTCTGCTTGTCCTGGAAATCTAGAACACAAAAAGACTGTGCCTCTCCAACTTCCCCTTTTGCAGATCATTTCTGCCACTGTGGACAACAACAGAATGATTCTGGACATCGATAACAGCAAGATGACTGCTGATGACTTCCGAATGAAGTGAGTACCTCCCTGTGAACCTTGTCTCTTTTGTGTCATGAATTCTATGAGACTCATGAATGCAGCTGGTTGATGGCCTGTCTGAAGTGGTATGATCAAGCCTACGCATTGTAATGAAGTGAATGTGCAATGCTTTGCTTTCCTTTGGTACAGATATGAGAATGAGCTGGTCATCCGTCAGACCGTGGAGGCTGACATCAATGGCCTGAGAAACATCCTGGATGGTCTCACTACCACTCGGTCTTCACTGGAGTCCGAGCTGGAGTCCTTGAAGGATGAGCTGATTGCTCTGAAGAGAAACCATGAGGAGGTATGATCCAATGATAAACAGCACAGCCAAAGACAAAATCCATTGATTCTTCACAGTTCCCAACATCACATATCAAGTTAATTCCACCTTATGCCATGGGGTTGTCGTTCCTTTGTACATTGGTAATGCTTTCCCCACAGTCCCCAGCACAAGAAATGACCTGTGCGTGCTTTTGTGTCTCTCTTGACTCCCTGCAGGAAATGAGGCAGCTCCAGTCCCAAACTGGAGGTGGCGATGTGAGTGTGGAGGTCAATGCTGCCCCTGGAGAAGACTTGACAAAGATCCTGAATGACCTGAGAACTGAATATGAGCAAATCATTGAGAAGAACCGCAGGGAGGTGGAGCAGTGGTATGAGGTCAAGGTACGTAGCAATGCCCAGAGTCTGGAGTCTCCTTTGGTGGGACAGCCCAGACACCCCGCTCCTGGCACTGGCTGAAAGGGAGAGGCTCCCTGGGGATGTGAGTACTCCCTCAGCAAATCTGCTCCCTTGTGGCTCAGAAAGTGTCTCTGGGGTTTGACTCTGCAGATCCAAGAAGTCAATCAGCAGGTCACTTCCAGCAGCCAGGACATGCAGACAAGCAGCCACCAGCTCACCGAGCTGAGGCGCGAGATGCAGAACCTGGAGATCGAACTGCAGGCGCAGCTCAGCACGGTACGAGGGCAGGATCTGCAGGCCCTTCCTCCCTGGCACGGGCAGGGAGCCATTGAACTCTGCTCCTCAACTCCTGTATTTGCCTTCCAGAAAAGCTCTCTGGAAAACTCCCTGGCAGAAACTGAATCTCGCTACGGCCGCATGCTCCAACAAATCCAGAGCCAGATCAACTGCGTTGAGGAGGAGCTGGCCAGCATCCGCTGTGAGATGGAGGGTCAGAGCCAGGAGTACAAGATGCTCCTGGGCATCAAGATGCGCCTGGAGCAGGAGATCCAGCAGTACCGGGCACTGCTGCAGGAGGGGCAGCAGGATCTTGTGTATGTTCTCTGTTTGCAAATAGGGGCACAAATTTTATCACAAACTTTTCTCTCTTGGTACTCGTGGAAGACAGAGCAGAATGTTTTACTTGTCTGTAGCTGAAGTCTAAATTCAGCAGCTTTTTTTTATGGCATCTGCATTGAAATGCGTCTATCAGAAACTTCATAAGCACATCAAACATCAAGGGAAACACAGAGCAGATTGTTACTGACAGGCTCTGAGTTAATCAGTTCCTCTTGACCTGTTTGTGCAGAGTGACTTCCATGAGAGGAATCACCGTGCCAAACCAAACTGTAATGAAGTTCCTTCTGTCAGCAGATAACAAGCTGGACTGTGAGAGTACAGGAGTTGTACTGCAACAGTCTCTTGCTGTCTCTGCTTTTACAATTTTCTAGGAAAATAGAGCTGAACAGAATGAAATGAAAAAATATATATAAAAATATATTTGCAAGATCTAGGAAAAGCTGAGCTGTTACATGCACTGCACACGATGCCAGTATGTATTTATTGTTCCCTTCATTAAAACCCCTTTCCTTTCACAGATCCTCTCAAGGAGCGCTCCAAGGAGGAGGAATGTCCTCCCACTCTTACTCCTCTAGTTCCTACTGTCATGGTCAATCTAGTGACAAGGCAGGTAAGGAACATCTTCCAAAGAGAATCCAACTTCATGGCTTTCACATTTTGTGTTTCATCACTTTTTCTGTTAATACCAACCTTGTGCTATGGCTTCCACATCTACAATTGCAACAGGGGTTAAACCACTCACAGTCAAAGCTCTTCATTTCAAAGTGCTTTGTCTCCAGTTCCAGAGACAGGTTAAGCTCCTTTCCCATGTTTTTGCTAAGAAATGGACATTTATATAGTGGATTAGTCTGAAATGTCAGTGCTGCAAAGGAGACTCTTAGTTTCCCTATTAAAGCAATGGTTTCTTCTTTCTTTCCCACAGGGCAGTCAAGAGTGTGTTAAGACACCACTGACACATTGGGCTTCCGTGATCCAGTCAGCGCCGTGGGAGCAGCCTGGCCCTCAGTGTGGTAACGCACAGCCCACACCCACTGTGACCTACCCCACACACAGACTGCTCTACAAATGCTGTTCATGAAGTCAAAATTATTAATTACTAGGCTTTTCCTAAAACTATCTACTCTTCCCTTTTCATACCATCCATCACTGTGATCACTGTGCTTACACACAGGTGTCTGCAGTGCACTTGGTTCTCTACTGCACGACAATGCCTTGAATAAAGCTTTTACCTTTCTGCAATGCAAAGAAAACTCTGTGTCCAGCAGTTTATTTGGTATATTAATATTGTATTTAGATTTAGGTGCAACAAGTCAGATACACAAATTAAGGTTATGTGAATTATGTATTATGACTCCAAAGAAATATGTGAATCCTAAATCATATGATGACTGGATGAAATCCTGGAGATGAATAAGTACATCCATGTTAAACTCAAGGGTGACACCTATGGGGAAGAGAAAGGGGTGGGGGAACCCCTTTTTTTGTAGCATATGTTGCAAGGGGTGTGCAAGTAGTTGATTTGCCAATTCAGCAGCTGAAGTGAAAAATCATTATTAATTAACCCTAAAATTTAATGAAAATTTTGTCAAATCAGAACTACTTTCCTTTGAGTTACGGAGCAAGAAATCAATCCTACCCAGGCAGCCTTTTCCCAGCTTCTGGGTGAGAGCTCTGTCTAATCTTGTTCAATTAAAGCAAAGGATTACATCAGGAAATGAGTGAGTATGAAAGTTCTACTAACCCAACATTCAGTTGTTGGGATTATTCCTTCTGCCATGCTGGAAAATCTGAGCTCAGGTCTTTTATCTGAAAGTTCCACATGGAGGAGTGAGGATATTCCCTTATTCCACAGGGTCATTCCCAGCTCCATGCTATGCAGAGCTCGGTGGAGAATGGCACAGTGCAGGAAAAGTTCAGGCTTTGTTTCTAAACCTGCCCCACTTCGTGTACCACACTCACCTTATTTGGGCTCAACAGAGAAAGAAAACGGCTGAAATATCTCACACATTTCAAACTTAAAAATCCGCATTTCAGTGTTTGGTTTGCAGGGCTGAGGAAGCTGCAGAACAGGGTGAGCCACATAGCAGGGGAGTGACTCCACTGCCGCTCTGTCCCAGACCCTGGGTGGGTCTCAGAGGCTTCATTGTTCCCTAAACACCTAAATCATCGACATTTCTTATCCTATCACTCAGCTTTACACTTAGACTTTGGTTTGCAAAGAGTAAGGACAGATAAAACACCATCATTTTGGATGACAAGGTATTATTTTAAAAGATATCAAACTGTTCCACGTTACAATCCAAGCTGAATTCTCAGCACAGCAGGAAAGAGATGAGTCAGAGAAACTATTTCCCAGGGAAAGAAAGGTTTGTAAAGTCCAAGCAGATCTGCCTCTCCTTGGAGTCACAACAGGACTTCTGCTCTGTGCGAGTAACAGAGACTGTTTTGCTTTACGATCCCTTTTACTCCTCTCGCTTATCAACCAGTGCTGACTATCTCAAAACCCCTCAGCACTAGGCAGCTACAATGGACTTAGGGATCAAATATCTTCTTTAGGCACAGGTTAACTGGGAAGAACGTCTGTAATCCCAAAAAGGAGCCATTTGTGCTCTAGGCTGTCTGTTGGGGACATTCTCGAGTGTCCTGCTTCCCTTCTGCTCTCTTTTAGCTGGGACACGTTTTCAGTGCCAGCATGAGGAAACGCTGTGGTTGAGCCTCATCCTGCATCCAGCGTGTCCCACAGCTCTGAACCAGGGACAGGATTTATCTGTGGGTGACAGACAGTGCGTCCCTCCATTCGGATCAGCTCCTCGGCATCCTCTGATGGCAATTCAGGAAATACCAAGTAGGATTTGTGACACAAACTGCTCAAAACACTCTCAAAATTAAATTAAAGCCTCAGGCCTGGCACACGGTTCTTACAATGACAGAACAGCCTCGTTAATACAAAAATTATTTTTATTTCATGCCTTGGACTGGGTGGCTGTGCTTAACAGCCGGGCCTGCAGGGGGCGCTCTGTGCTGCTCCCGCTTCCCAAGGCCCCAAATCCCGTGGATTGTGGCTCAATCCTGGAAATCAATCTCCAGCTGGGTAATACAACATTTTCAGGAGGTTGGATGAAAATAAGAGGGTGAAATGGCTGCATGGAGAGAAATTCAAGACAAGAATCAGAATTCAGTGGACTGAGTTCTCCGAGGGGCTTCATTCTGGATCAGGACTGTGGCATACCTGCAGGATTTAGACCCACAGCAAATGTTTCCATTTGCAAAGGCAGCTGTCAGGTATGGACAGGTATGGCAGCCCGCTGCTACTCCTGGTGGCTTTGTGCACAGCCCTGCCAGGCTCTGGCACTCCAGGAATGGTTCCATTTCCACTACGAGGAAATGGAACCATGGAGGTGATAAGGCAAATTTCCCTCTCAGCCCACCACTGAGTCAAGAAATGAGAAAAGAAACTCTGACTGACTGTGCCGGTAACAAAAACCAAGAGGAAAAGGAACTACTCCTGTGACATTTCTGACGTTTACCAGCGCACCATAACCATGAAAAATAGCAGCAGCCAAGTTGAGCAAGTATGAGAATTCACACAGGAAAATCCTTTCTCTCTGTAACAATTTCTGTTAGGTTTCACATCATATATAACACTTTGGAGTGCTAATCCCAACACACCTCAGAATTTCTTTTAAGTATTTCCACAGTGTGACTGCCATATCCCTGGAAGTGTTCATGGCCTAGCTGGAGGGGCTTGGATCAACCTGTTCTACTGGAAGGTGTCCCTGCCTGTGGCAGAGGGTGGAACTGGATGAACTTTGAGGTCCCTTCCCACCCAAAGCATTCCATGATTCCATGATAAAGGACAAGTGACAGTGAGCATGCAGTCTCAGGAGCACTGGAGCTGACTCACAGCTGGTTTAGTAGTGCCTAAAGAGAGGTTTCTGCACGCTGCAATTACTCCTAATAGCGCCGTTTGGGAGCCCACGCTCCCGCGGCTCCGCCAAGCCTGGCTCCAGGGAACAGCTTTCCCTGGCACACACCTGTGCTCCCAGCCCTGGCAACCCACACAGGGCTGCCATCAAAGGCACACACAGCCTCAGTAATCAACATTTGCTGACAACATTCCCAATCTTAGTTCAGTTCTTTCCCACAACCTGATGTCAGACTATCGAAAATCACGGCTGTTCCCAAAAGTTCACGGCACTCACACACGTGCAAAGATTTTAAACAAATGCCAGCAACTCCTTTCTGTAGAAAATGTTGTTAGAAATCATGTCACCAGATTTTATCAGTGATTAAAGCTGAATCCATTAGGAAAGCATGAAAAGGCACTCAGAAAGCACTTCAGTCACTTGCTTTGCTTGTGGTGGGCTGCCCAAAACACAGTTAGCACAGACCTCAGTTTCTAATAAAAAGAAGATTTAAATCTGAGTATGGGTGTCTGAGTCTGGTGGAAAACCACGGCTCTTATTAAGGTAACAGCCAGAGAAGGGACTTGCCTGGTACACACAAACATGGGGAAAGCAGTCCTTTCTGGAAATGGCCCAAACTGCCAAGAGTTGTGAGAAATCCCCTTTTGTTCCCTTAAAATAGTGTGACCAGCCAGGGCAGCCAAAACCAGGGCTCCAAAGGGGTTTCCATGGGCTGAGAGTTGCCATGAGAACCAAGTGTTAAAAATGCCTCACTGGCAGCAGCTCCACCAACCACAGGCTACAGGGCTTGCCCTCACAGAGCAAACAGTTGGATTTTCTAACTGAGTCCAACCAGAAATCTGCAGATTCTGAAAATTCCTGTCAAGAAAAACTGAATATGAAACCACTGGTAGGATCAGGAAAGCCCAAATCCAAGGACCTATCAGGAGGGTACTAAGAGAGCTCCTTGTTTTCTAATTAGATCCAGAACATGTGTTTAAGCCTTGCGCAGTCAAATCTCTGCCCTTACTGGAAGTCGAGGCTTATCCCTATATCAGAATATAGTCTTTTAAAATTAGCAAGAGAAATTACTATCTATAAGTCTATAAATACAAGTATGTGCATGTAAATATATAAGCACATAGATATAAATAATAGACATACAAATGTTTTACAGACAGGTACAAAACGGGGCTATGAGCCCCATCCATTCTGTGTCTCTCCCAAGTCTAGGATTTGTTTTTGAGCAGGAATTTTCCATGTGGTGTATGGGAAGATCCCTGTGGATAGCCCCAGGCCTCCTCCCTCAGTGTGAATCCTGGCAGTGAGCAGAGGCCATGGCAAGGCTCCAACAGCCACTGCTCCCCGGAGCCCGGGATAGGTTCAGTCCCTTGGGCTTTGGCAGAGGCCCCTGCACTGCCTTTGCTGCTGCCTGCAGAAACCTGACTTTTGGAACACATCCTCCTGTCAGTTGGATGTTTAACTCTCAAATAATAGTTTCCAGCCCAATCATACCTTGCTAGATTTACCAGCCAGATAACAGGTTAGAGGAAGTGTGAAAGTACATCCAGCGAGTTGACTTGCACTCCCTAGGGCTTGGTGCCCCAACTGAGCCTTCCTTCCCACACAATCTTTAATCACATGATAAGAAAATCTGTTTTATTTTCCTGTCTCAGGTACTTTACTCCCGGATTTGCTTTATCATAAGAGTTCTGGAATGATGCAGGAGTCAGGAGTTTAAAGCTAGTTATGTTTCTAGGGAAACAGGACAATAATGAGGCATTTCCACACCACAGCCAGTTTCAAGGATTTGCAAAGTATTTACACTGCTCCCAGTTATTGAAGTGCTTGAGCTCTTCAGAAGGATCTTTTATGTATTTTCCTCATATCAATCTGTTCAAGTGTTTTATAAATGGCAGTCACTGAGAAATTAAATTCTGTGCCCCAATAGCACTGTAGCAGCCTGGGTGGGAATCATTCCAGTTCAGATCTGTTGTTTCTGTCCTGCCATGAACAAACCAGAGCCCTGGACAAAAATGTCTTGTCCTGTGTCTCACTTTCACAATTTCTGTTAACACAGAACCCTTTCATGACCTTGTTTCTCACCTCTTTCAGTGCAGAAATGATGCATTCCGTTCACTACAATCCCTCTACTTTGCAAAAACAGTAATTTGGAGCAAATTCCCAGTGTTGCTCTGCTCTTCCCTACCCTTTTCTCCAGCCACTCACAGCTGTGTGTGCATGTGCTGGGACCTGCCTTTTCAGCACAGCAACATTCTTCTCTCACAATCTGTTGGCACATTCAGGGAATATACAGCAATGCCAGGTTTGAGGATTAAAAAAAAAAAAAAAATTATGATGGGCTGTAAAAGCAAGACAGCTGAGAATTGTATCTTGGGCAAACCCTAACTGCAGTTACCTTGCTACCAGCTGCAGATCAGAGCTTGTTGTCACTGCTTCATCCCACAAGTTTAAAAGAAAAAATAGAAGATTTTGTGCTTGAATTGAAAAGCTGCAAATGTTTCATGCCTCTGATCTTCAAAAGAGGAGAAAAACATCCTAAGCTGTGATGTTAAGAGGGCTCCCAATATGATCAGTTGGGAGGGTGGACAAAGTTCAGATGAGCAAGAGAAGAGACGGGGACTAAAAATGTGCATGTGAAAAAGCAGCACATTTTCACTGATGGAACCAAAAGCAGAAAGGGAGAATTACCAGAAGGGACAAATAGTTAAAAATTGAAAAGGTTAATCCAGAATAATAAATTGGCTTTGCTCATTCATCCATAGATGCATCCATGGAACTGCAGGCACCAACAAAGTTGGTTAAAATGTTCAGCAAGTTCATTAAAGTGTAATTGCATTAGCTATCCCTGGAAGCAAATTCAGCAGGATATGAAAAGAGAGAAGAATATGCCAGTGCCCTCAAGGGCAAGAAAAAAAGCAGTTTTCAGGACAATTAATAAAACTACCCTGAAACAATATGAATTATTTTATAAAGCAGCAGTGACAGGCAAGGCAGAGAAGATAAAGGTAAAGCAGAACCAGTCTCAGCCAGGAGCTTGGGCGTGACTGGATGACTTTGCTTGAAAAAATGTCTCCCTTCCCCACTGATAAGGTGCAGATAAGGGAAATCCCCTGTGCTGACCATTCCTTATTGGGAAAAAGCTGACCCTACCATAAATCAGGTTTATTGTACTGGGAGAAAAAGAGACCTACACTGAATGCTCACAGCACCTTCTTCAACTTGCCATACTAAAGGCTTTTCCATTTAAGAATACATTCTCACCTTAAGAGAGTCCCTACAAAAACAAACACATGCAGCCATTAAGGTAAAACAGAAGTGGAAAGTTAAAAGATTTAGAATTAAGTTTTAGCAAAAATGCTGTGTGAGGGATTGATTTGGTACTAGAGGCTTATGCTATATTTGGTGTTATAAATCCAATTAATCCATTTGACAGTGTGTCCCAAGCCTTTCTTCTTCTGACACTTCCAGCTGTATTTCGAAACTGCCACTAAGAATTGTAGTTCATTCTTTGGGAGATTCTTCCCTGTAAGTTCATACAAACCCAACCTGCCTGCAGTACCTGATCAATATTCTGACAGTGTGATACATGGTGATTGCTGCTTTTACTCAAGATATTGCAGAGGGCATCCAGAAGCCTTCCAGATCCCAATTTTCATGAGCTGGATCGTAAAATATTATGCAGCATCACAGATGTGCATTTTATTTTGCAAAACCCAAAAATATTCAGTGTTCAGGTCCTGATACAGGAGTCCAGGGAATGCTGAAGGAGTACCTGGAGGGACAGAGGTTCATCTCTCCTTGCAGCAGGAGACAGATCTCAAAAAGAACACACTGGTATTTATTCTCCTTTCAGCTTCTTGCTTTTCTATTCAGTGAAGAAAAGCACGTGGACTGATGCTCTTCAAGCTCTAACTATGGACTTTAATATTTAACAAAAAAATACCTGTTCTCCAGTTGCTTTCTCTCAGTCACCTCCTGACACCACTATTTCACCTGTTGACAGCCCTTGGAGCAGTTAGTGGCTGGGCAGGTTTGTCCCACTCAGGGCTGAACAGGACATTCAGGTCTCCAGAAGGAACTGGCATGTGTCTGGCAGCAGGAGTGTCCCTGGGCTGGGAGGAAAGGCTGCTCAGGGTTACAGTGCAGGATGGAGAGCTGTGGGAGGCAGCAGTCTGCACAGAGAGGAAAGAGCTCTGCTGTGGTGGCCCGGGGCTGAAGAGTGGTACATACCCTGTGTGTATGCAGTGATATATTCCAAACCTGAGTCACTGCAGAATTCCTCCTTCTGATACAGCCTCCTCACTACTTGGTGATACAGGTGCTTTGGCTGGCCTCCCATTTGCTGTTTGCTCTTTCCCTCCCTGAATTTGCCCCACAGTTTGACACCTCTGTACACAGGGAGTGCAAGTCTATTGTGTGGCCTGAAATACCTGGAGCTTTTTCATGGGTACAGAAAGGCCTGGCTGCTCCCAAGAGCTGCAAGTGCTGCCAGGCCAGAACTTCCTCTCCAAAACACTTCTGAGGAGTCCAGAGAGTTTGGAGGGAATGAGAAAGCAAGAAAGCAATAAAAAGAAAGAAAGCAGAAAGCAAGAAAGCAAGAAAGAAAGAAAAAGAAAGAAAGTGGAAGGAAAGCTCCGACTATCCCCTTGTGTATTAGGGATGCTCAGGGAGGAGCTCACAGTAACAAAAGCTGTTTAAAATCCGTCTTGGATAACAGAGGACTTGAAAATTTTAGAAATAACATTTTCATGGCTCTCAAAGACCAGAAGACTAAGTTATTCTGTTTACTCTCTTTGCTTCTCTCTTTCAGTAACAATCAAAGGACTCAATGTGTAATCAGACATTCGTTTCTGCTCATTACCCAGGTATTCAGGGATGCCACTGCTTCTCTCTGCTACAGATACAGCCACAGCTGCTTCAGAAGGATTCTTGTGCCTGTAGAAAACCAGACTCTCAGACACAGCACGTTCTGTTAGCATAAAACAACTGAGAGCAAAGACAGAAAGAGTGAAAACTTCATTTCTGAAAGAAGAACTTTTCTCAAGGGGAATGAGGGAAACAGAAGGGTGGGAACGTGAAGGTCCACACACATCGTTCACCATTTGGTCTCCTTACAAGCTCTGTTATCAGGCTGAATCACTCTGTTAAAACAAGTCTTTGTGTGACTCCGCTCTGGCTGTGGCTGTTGGCCGCAGTGCGTGCGCTCCTAACCCCTTTGTTTCCATGTAGGTAAACTCTAACCAGGTTTAGGAACGGTCCCCTCGGTAGGGAGACACCTCCTCCAAATCCCACCTTTTGCTTCAAGCGGCAGCGGTCCGGGGGAGGGGATCGCCTCCCGCGTGTGGAGGTACTGAGGGAGGAATCAGCCCACTCCACAGCCACTGACCAATAAGGGGAACCGCCGTGTTGGCAGAAGGCTGAGGGCTGATAAATTCCATGGGTCTCAGATAACACATTCTGGAGACAACTCCCATTGTCACCGGCATAAAAGCGGTGGGGTGGGGGAGCAGGGCACTCTCCTGCCTCGGGATCACGAGCCGCTGAGCTGCAGCTTAGGTTGGGTCCTTGTTCTTCCTCCCCATGGCCAGTTACAGCTTCAGGCAAACCAGCTCCTCCGTGGCGGGGGGGCCCGGCGCCTCCTCCCTCCGGTTCGGTGGCAGCTTCAGAGCCCCCAGCATCCACGGGGGATCTGGTGGCAGAGGTGTGTCCGTGTCCTCTGCCAGGTTTGTCTCCTCTGGGCTGGGAAGTGGCCTGGGGGGGGGCTATGGTGGAGGCAGCTTCAGCAGCAGCTTTAGCTATGGGGGTGGCCTGGGTGGTGATGGCCTCCTCTCGGGAAACGAAAAGGCAACAATGCAAGGCCTGAACGATCGCCTGGCCTCCTACCTGGAGAAAGTGCGAGCGCTGGAAGAGGCAAACTCTGACCTTGAAACCAAAATCCGAAACTGGTACCAAAAACAAGGACCAAGTCCAGCTCGGGACTACAGTCCTTATTTCAAGACTATTGAGGACCTTCGAGACAAGGTAGGTGTTTATATTTATCAACAATTGTCTTCGATTTCCACTTAAAAAGGAAGCATGAAAACCCAGAAAGTTCTTTAGGGAACCCCTAGAAAACACTGCAGGTCATGAGAAGGAGCAGGAGATGAGATGTACATGCAAGGAATGATTGGGGGAATAAAGTCAATGTCAATATGGAATTATCTACTTTTTTAAATGCTAGCCAAGAGGAGGTACAAAACAGTCAGTGGGCGATGCCCTAGTACTGAAGTCTGATAATGTTTGCTTTTAACAAAGCATATGTTTATACACACACATGTATACATGCTGGTCATGTACACACATATGACCAGTTAATGTATGTATGACCATATATAAATTATATATAATGAGAGCCAAGCAGTGATAGCAACCTGCCTGTTCCTGAAACTTCTCACCCACTATAGAGCTTGAAAACCCTCAGAGGCCCAGACACATTGCTTTAACAATGAAAATAAAAATGGTTTAAGTTAATTTCTGTTTAACATTTCCCATATTTAACCTTGGAATTAAGAGAACTGAAACATTTGGCATTGGAAAAAAGGAAACAGCAGACATAAAGTCATCAGTCCCACATATAAATGCAGGATTTGCCCCAAGAGCCCATGGGTACCTGATAACAGATTGCTAAGATGATACACACCCTGCATAACACAGGGAGTAGCTGATTAACTATGTAAATTAATGAAAGAAAACTTGAGGTTTAGTTTTCTGAGTTCAGCCTGGAGTTCATGACCACTCCCACACAGGTTGCTTCTCCCTGCTGCAACCCATCCACATTCGCTCTTAATTAAAAATCTGAGCTCTGCTGATGGCAGTGGGATTTCCTCCTTTTAGTGTTCTTTTCCCTCCTTTCTTTTCCTCTGCTTAGTTAGGGCTGGGAAACCATACAGCTGGTTTGTGGATGACCTTTTGAGTTTTAGAAGTGGCAGGCAGAGAAGACATGCTTTCCAGGTAAAACTGAACAGAGATTCCTTCTAAATAAAATTTCCTTCAGAGGTTTTCATGATGCATTAAAAGAATCAAAAAACACTATCCTGGGTATTCTAGGAAATAAAAATGTGATCAAAGATGGTCTCTCAAAGTCCTCTCTCTCCCAGCCAGCACGTAGTTTTGTGTCATTGTGGAACTTCTACCTAAACCCACTTCATAACACCAGACACAAGGATGTGTCCAAAACAGAATCCCGGCAGAAGTACATGATAAATCCGTGTGACTGTTTTTGCTGTAGATCACTGATCCTTCCCTACACCTCTGTTGGCTGTAGCTACAGATGAAACAGACTTCACTCTTATCTGCACAGCAGGGAAGCTGATAACAGTTGTTTCAGGCTCAGTAATGAGCTCTCATTGTTTGCAGATCCTTGATGCCACCATCGATAACGCCAGGACTGTGCTGCAGATTGACAATGCCAGGCTGGCTGCTGACGACTTCAAAACCAAGTGAGTAATTTCTGAGAGGGAAAAGGCAAAAATCCTTGTTGAGCCAAAGGGCAGTGAAACAGGAATTGAATGCTCCTAAAACCCCCCTGTATGAATATTGGTTTGGCCCTGTGCATGCAATTCAACCCTTCATGTCTTTGCTAAGAGCATCATCTGCACCACTGAAAATTTTGCATAACGTGAAATATGTGGAGAAAGGTTTAATGCTTGACAACATTTGCTACACCATAAATCCTACAAACCCAGATAGATTCATACTGCTTCTTGTGGGCTGGTTAATCAGTGAACCTGAATGGGTTCGTTTTGCTTTTTTAAGGTTTGAAACTGAGCAAGGTCTTCGCATGAGCGTGGAGTCCGACATCAACGGCCTGCGCCGTGTCCTGGATGAGCTGACCCTGTCCAGAGCTGACCTGGAGCTGCAGATTGAAGGATTAAAGGAGGAACTGGCCTACCTAAAGAAAAACCACGAGGAGGTAAACTCCCAAAAACGTGTTTGAAAGTGGCACTAGAAAAAAAACCTGTGGAGATGTGGAGTCCCTCAGGATTGCTCTGGGCTCTCCAACAGTGAGGAAAGGATTTCTCTGTAGACGAGGATCCCTCCTGCCAGTATCTCAGGGATGTCAGTCAGCCTTAGCCCTTGAAGAAAGAACTGAAGGTTCATAATGTTTTCAGTTTATAGTTGTACCCTCTTTTGTCTTCTCTGCCATTCCCCACAGGAGCTGAGTGCCATGAGAGGGCAAGTAGCCGGTCAAGTCAGCGTTGAACTGGACTCAGCTCCAGGCATTGACCTGTCCAAGATCCTGGCAGATATGAGGGACCAGTATGAACACATGGCTGAGAAGAACAGGAAGGATGCTGAGGCCTGGTTCCACAGCAAGGTAAACCCCCTCCATATTGTACAGACACTAACCAAAAAATCCATGAAAGAAACAACTATTGAAAGACATAGAAAAATGCTGTGACAGCATTAGGTCCCCCATATTTCTCACGTAGTGTTTTCCCTGTCTCAGACCGAAGAGCTGAACCGTGAGGTTGCTGTTAACACCGAACAACTGCAGAGCAGCAAGTCCGAGGTCACTGACCTGAGACGAACCCTGCAAGGGCTGGAGATCGAGCTGCAGTCCCAGCTCAGCATGGTATGTCACAGTTTGCACTGCCTGACCACCCCCCACTGAAAAGGGCCTGTATTTCCCTCCCCACACAGAGTCCTGCACTGGCAGCAACCTTTCCTGTCTGTGGTTTCCCCTGACAGAAAGCAGCGCTGGAAGGCACCTTGGCCGACACAGAAGCGCGTTACGGGGCACAGCTGGCGCAGATCCAGGGGCTGGTTGGCAGCATCGAGGCACAGCTGGCTGAGCTCCGAGCTGACATGGAGCGCCAGAACACCGAATACAAGATCCTCATGGATATCAAGACTCGGCTGGAGCAAGAGATCTCTACATACCGACAGCTCCTGGAAGGCCAGGAGTCCCAGTAAGAACTTTTTGCTCTGCCTCATAAGTCTGACCAAGCCACGGTGCAAATTTGCCACAGTACCTTGGTAAACACAATTAAATATTCCTGGGGTTCTACAATTTTTAACAAACTAATTTTTCTGGACCATGGTGGAGCTAGGAATGATACAGTTGCCATTTACATGAAGTGAGACCTCGAAGAGTTTCTAAACAGGAAGGGTAACCGACAAGCAGCACAGTAGATTAATAGCAACTAACAGTTGAAGTGATCAGCTGCATCACAGTCAGGAAAAGTGCAGTTAATAATGTTTTACACAATATAAAAATTAATACCAAATTCCCATAAACTCCCTGCTATCTGGCAGAGAACTTTTATCCTACAGGAATCAGTGTGGGAGGAAACAGTGGGAAGAGAAGTGAAGGCAGTCACTGAGTGATTCCCACATGGGAGCACAGCCTCAATGAGGAAAAAAATGAGGCAGGGGTTGAAAGGTTTTGATTTCCTCTATTCCTTCTTTTCCATAATGTTTTTTCCCAATGTGGTTTAAAAATGTATTTCCCACAACTCCCTGTCCTTTGCTGAGAAGGAGGACAGGGAGATGGGCATCTCTTCCCTGACTGCACACACAATGTACCTGATTGACAGACAATTTGCTTTCACCCATCCTCATCTCATGCAGCACTTGATGTATTAACTCTCCTTTCAATTGTTCTCTGTTCCACAGGATGTTTGGCTCACTATCAGGAACTGCTGGTAAGAACCCTTTCTCTTTCAGGACAAGTTTTGTTTTCTAAAATGAGATACACATAACTCTGGTAGTTGTGTCTGTTCTAGGGACTGGGGTTTGCATGATTTATCACAGAAAAAAATTAAAAGTAACAAATTATATCTCTGGCTAGAACGGAACAAATTTCAGCCATTAAAAGATGTCAGACATCAGAAAAACATCTCAGATTCTGCTACAGAAAGACATAGTAAAGCACAAAACACTTAATCATTTCCCCAGATGAAAGGACACAGGAACTGAAGCTTGGCCAGCTCAGGGGGATTGCAGGAACATGCCAGTAAAACCTGCCTTGAGCTGTTAGAGGTCAGCTGTGTCATAAAAGGGATGAGTCAAATCCAAGCAATTGAGAGGAAAAGTTCTGAGAGAAGGGAATGAGAGATGAGGCCCAAGCCAAGCTCAGCGCCCATCACAGAATGGGCTGTGTGAGCTGGGCTTAAATAATTGGTGTTCTTTCTCTCCATGTTACTGCAGACAAAAGAGACAAGCACTGAAGGTTCTCCAAAGGTCATCTGCAAACTGAGAAAAAGCAGACAACACATGTGGATTGAGATGGAGAAATCAATCCAAACTGCTGAAAATTACTGTTAGAGCACAGAAGGTTCTTGGCCACACGAAGTTTAGGCAGATTCATTCACTTAGTGATGATTAAGATTGTGAATTGGGTCAGCTTTGCAATTATTTCTAGGTTTCACATGTACTGAATTGCTGCATCTAGTCAAATAAAGATGATATTCTTGCAATCTTCACTTCTTTGGAGTTATTGTGGTATTTCACTGAAGTTTGGCTTTACTCAGGCAGGAATTAGCCAGCCAGCCTCCCTGTGAGTGCTAACAGTGTGGGGAGCTTGGGCTCCATCCTGATCCTTGCTGGCTCTTTTTGCTTGGAATACAGAGGCAGCAGCCAGCTCCTTGATCCCCAGCCCCTTGGTGGGGGACACAAGAGTGGCCTGGGTTTCTCACTAAGATCCTGGGCACTCTGCAGAGCTGGGGCAGTGGAATGGGAAGTGGTTCTGGAAAGCTGCAGGAGCAGGGAGATGTTTCATAGGGTAAAATACTGTTAAACTGGCTCGTAGGTAACTCCTACAGGAGCACACAGGGGTGAGCAGCAGTTAGGAGAATTCTTCACTCCCATTCCCCATTCACACAGAGCTCACAAACATTTAGCATCAATTTCAGCCCCCTTACCTCTCATGCCATTGAAAGGATATTATCCTAGCTGAAGTTCCAAGTGAAATCACTTTTAGTTCTGACACCCAGAAATGAGTGATTTTATTTCCTACCATCCCTCTCCAAACTGACAGCCAAGGAAACTTCTCAGGACTTGTGCTAAAAGCAAACCATGGCTCCAGCCCAACCAGCACCTTCCCAGCTCCTGCTGTTACCAGAGGCACAATTTGCTACACAGCTGGAGGGGAATGAAAACAGGGATATGCCCAGACTGAAAGTATCCCAACACTGCTCTCCCTCAGAGTGGATCAGTTTGCAGCCTGTGTTTCAGGGACAGATCATCAAATCCTTCAGCACTTCTCTCCTTGGCCCTGGGGAATGTCCATGATCCCTTTTTCACTAGATGTTCACAACAGACTACTGCAGTGTTCACATGGCTCAGAGCACCCCAAGGCTCTGGATCTCTCTCAAGGTCAGCAATCCTCTTCAATCCAAAGGTGCTGGTGCTTGGGTTTGGTTCAGCAGTGACTCAGGTGACCTGCCAACATCAGCTGTCACTACTGACACCGATAATCCCAGCTCAGCCTCTGGAATGAAGCATGGTGGCACTAACCAGTGCCTTCACTTTGACAGGGGAAAACTGTGACAGGAAAGAACAGTCAAAAAGAGTAAGACACAGAGAAAGGGACAAGATGGGGAGAACAGGGGGAAAGATGGGCAGTCAAAGGGAACAATGACCTGAGAAGCACATGGGGTGCAGGGGATCCTTCAGGAGCTGACCCATTTCTGTGGGGTTCCCTTCTGGAAGAGCCAGGAGAAGAAGCTCTCGTGCATTCAGCACAGGCAGTTGCTGAATGCTGACACATTAACACCTGCCTTGTACCAAACTTATTCCCTACAACACCAAGACCTGGAAACCTCCCTAGAGGAAAGAACAAACAGCTCCAAGTTTGTTTTTCAATCTCAACAAATCCCATTCCCTAAGAGCAAGTTCTTATGACAAAACCAGTCAGGGTGGGAGTTCACTGATTTCTGGTATTGCCCTGCTGCAAATGTGCAAGACTGACAAGAAATTCTCATGCTCCAAGGATGCAAGCTATAAAAATCCTCAATTCTTGTTTTTACAGCTTAGTTTTAATTTTATTTTATAATTTTTTGATTTTGGACTGTATCTGTAAGGCAATGAAGGATTTCTGGTGAAATATTTGATATAAATCACTCAGATACTATAATTTTAGAGTCTGGTTCAGGAAAAAAAAGTGTTTTCTAAAGGTATGTCATGTCTCCTCTGAATGATGGTTTTATCACTCATAGAGTGATCACTGAGATGACAAACAAGCTGCTGCTTGACTGGAACTTGCTGTCCTGAGAGGAGGGGCTGGAGTGTGTCAGCTTCATTAATCCCACAGCAGAGGTAACAAAAGAGTTTGTGCAGCACAGGCATGTCAGGGAATGTCTTCCAGGAAAGCGCTGTGGAAGATGACAAACCAAAGAGTTGAGGTACCACAGGTACAATGCTGAGACTGTCCAAAGGATATGTCTGTGTGTCAAGGCTTCAGATACGGAATCACCAAGCAAAGGTAGTGAGACCAGAATAAAGGCATAAGCTTGAAAGAGCTTTTTTACTTCAGCAGGTGATTGGCTTCTGTTTCTCTGTACAGCCTGTAAGAAGAAAAATCTGTAGAAATAATTGTCTAAATTATGTTGTGGGGCATGATCTGTATTGGCTGGTTGATTTATTTTGTTTCCCAATGGTAAATATTTGACAGAAAGAACAGCTTTTATCTGCTACTTGGTTTTTGTAAGTGTTGATCTGATACCAATCCAGCGTGACGCCTGGGGCATGTTAGAAAGCAGCAAAGTGTGTCTCACCACTGACCTTCCAAAGGAGTTATCATGCCTGAGTGAAAGAAGACTCAGTGAAAACTCCCCAAAGTTTCCTATTAAATTTTGTGGTCTTTTCTAGAAGTGCTCTTAGTTTGCTGCTTGGTTTTTTTAAATGTAACATGATTTGCTTATTGTGGGTTCTCTTGGTTGAACAGCCCCTAGCAGTGCACACATTTCAGTGCACTGACATTATAGGGGTCTTTAAGACAATTTTTTATCTTCAGGAGGGCTTGTCTGAACTTGTTTCCTGAGCCACCAAACCGTGGAGACACAGGGATCTGGCAAGGTACACAGACCATTAATCTGCCCAGCAGCAAAACTGAAGGGCTGTGGCAAAGGGCCAGGTTCAGTTTGAAACATGTTTCCAGAGCGGTGAACACCACCCGTGTGCTCTGCTCAGCCTGGAGTGAGTGGCCGTGCCCAGAGCTGGCCTGTAAAGGCACATTAACAGCTGGACTCTGCCATCTCTTCCCTCCCAAGTGCACATCTCGGAGTGAAAAGGCTGTGCATTCTCTGTGCCTGCATTAGCTGGAAATGTCAGAAACCCCTTGGTTTATTCCAACGACTCCTGTGAGCCTTCAGTTATCCAAAATCCCCATCCTGAGTTCCAAGCTCAGTTTCTGTACTGTTGAAGACTGTGCTGAAAACAATGCTCTTCTTACACTGTTTTTAGCAAACGTATCAGTTTTCTTCTTTAAGCTTTACTTGAGGTCCATGTGTTGTGCAGAGAACAGGGCCCTCTGCAAACTCCTGGCAGCTGCCACACTCCCCACACACCCCATCCCCAGCAGGGCACAGGGGCAGCTCACACTTCCTCACACACCTCCCTCACCTGCCTTCCCAGGGCTGTGCAGGGCAAGCAGGGCTGGATGAATGAATTCCTGAATTCCACTGGCCATTTATTAGTTCTGTAATCTATTTCTGCTTCAGACTCCTGCTTTAAATGAAGAATTAAGGTGACTCCTCTGAGTGTTTCTCAAGCCTTATTTTCAAATACTATTCCATTTTCTAGTGCACATTGGCATTAAACATACGTACTGCTATCAGAACAGTGTTAGCTTAAACCCATTCTCTCTACATTCTCCAAAGTAACAGGATCTTAGTCCTCCCACATTTCCTCTTCTAACTGAGTTGTTTCAACCTGTGTTACATTTCTGGACTATTTCACAGTGATTAATAAATTTACTCTTCCCACTCTTCCTTGCACACCAATGGATGCTGATTGTTCCTCACACAATGCCATGAAGAGATGCTTTTTGTACTAAAAATTCAGACTCCAAAACCTAAATATTAGTTCCAAGAAAAAATAGAATAAAAACATTTCATATTAAATTCCAAAATTTTAAAGGGAAAAAAATGCAGATGGAAAAGAAGGAATAACAGTGAGATGAAAAGATGATTGTACATTTTTCAATGAAAGGAGAATTTTACATAAACGTCATTTTTAGAAAAAGTTGGTTTTCTGAACGTAGCCATGGTGAGCACTGTAAATAGGCAAGTGGGTGGGGCCGAACTCACTTTGTTTTTCCATTCTTAAATGTCAGAGAAGTAAACTCCAAGTTTCAGAACTATAGCCTGAAGAAAAAACATAGTCTGATTCATGTCTTTTGTTTAATTAAAAAAGAAACCCCAAGCCCAAGCCCCTGCGATGTGCTGCCAGCCCTGCTTGTCAGGAATGTCATCATAGTTGGCCTCACCTCTAGGGAGGAGGAATTTTGGAGGGAGGGCTGCAGTGGGGTTTGTCTCCCAACACCCCTTCATGAGGATATAAAAGAGGCACCAAGGCAGTGAAGGCACAGACTATCTTCTCTTGCCAGGCTGCATAACTGACCTTTGCTCCTTCTTGTGCTTCAGCCATGGCCACTTCCTTCATGAGCTCTTCCTCCACCTACGGGGGTGGCTTTGGGGGTGCCGGGGGCAGCAGCTCTCGCCTGTCCTCGATGCGCTCCGGAGGCACCTACCGGGCCCCAAGCATCCACGGCGGCTCCGGCGGCCGGGGCGTCTCCGTCTCCTCGGCCAGGTACGTCTCCTCTGCAGGAGGAGGCTACGGCTTTGGAGGGGGCTATGGAGGAAGCTTTGGAGGGGGGGCAGCCTGCGGCTTTGGAGGGGGCTCTGGCTTTGGAGGTGGCGCTGGCTTTGGTGGAGGCTTTGACCTTGGTGGTGGCTTTGGTGGCGGTGATGGCCTTCTCTCTGGCAACGAGAAGATAACCATGCAGAACCTGAACGACCGGCTGGCTTCGTACCTGGACAAGGTACGAGCCCTGGAAGAGGCCAATTCCGATTTAGAAGTGAAAATCCGAGACTGGTACCAGAAACAAGCTCCCACCAGCCCCGCCCGCGACTACAGCAATTATTACAAGATAATTGAAGATCTCCGAGACAAGGTATGACATTCATATGTAGAGCAGTTATAAGAAGGCAAGAGAATTATGGAACTGCATGTTCAATGTCTTTAAAATAAGACTGAATAATTAGAAAAGAAATAGTGAGTTCCTCATCGCAAATACACTAAGGTCCTGAGCGTTCGAGCAGAAAAGAGTAGCCTCTTCTCAATTTAAACACCAAATATTTTATCCTGACAATGTGATGTTTGTTGAAATTAAAATGAATGCAAAATGTGTTTAGAATTATCAATATATTTATTCAGGGATCAAATAGTAAAGAATGTGACAAGTAGGCCTCAAAGGCTGGAAAGATAATTCTCCTGGCTACAGATAAGATCAGGTGTTGTACAAATGTATTTCCCTACTATGGTTCTACTCCATGTTGCACAGGGTATCACAGCCCTCTGGTTTGCTCATTGAATGTGGATCAGATATTTTACCATTATTCACAGGAACCTTTCTCCATGTTTCTTAATTGCCAGATCCTTGCTGCTACCATTGACAATTCCCGGGTCATTTTGGAGATTGACAATGCCAGGCTGGCTGCTGATGACTTTAGACTGAAGTAAGTTCACCAGGAGCATATTTGTCTTCACTGTGCTTGTCTTCGCTCTCTCAAAACAGTTTTTTCTTTCCTAACTTCAGATGCAAAAAGCGCTGGCAAGCAGAATCTGTTGATGAAGGACCAATTCAGAGCATAAACCTGAGAGAGCACAGCATTCAGATCACTGAGCTGTTTGCAGGATCAGTTATAGCCTAAGTCTTCATCTTTTTGTGATATTCAAATATTTTTACTAGCCTGAATCACAGGGCAAAAAAGGCAGGAATAGGTGGGATTTTCACTTAAAAGGAACTGAGTGGCAGGAGGAGATTCCTGTGGGGCTGCAATAGTTCTCTGCTGGAGTGTGAAATTTAGAGTAACGTGGGGCTTTTCCAGCTCCCAGACTCAGCAGTACATCAGATGATAAAGGTCCCTGTGCAGCTGCTTTCCCTGCAGCAATGCACCTGCAGGTTTCTATTTTCCCTCCTGTGTTCCAGGCAGCCCGCACCCGTCTGTGCTTTCCTACACACAAATCTGAGGGGACACTGTGAAACACCTGTCCCATGTGACAATGTTTCTATAGATGCTGATAATCATTAATAGGCTCTGCAAGGTGAAATGTCACGTCCTCCTCAGGAACAAAATCTCACGGCATCGTCTGTGCTTCCTTATGCCATAGCTGGGTATTGGAAAAAACACCTTTATTGCTTTTACACTTCTAAATCTGTATGTTTCCATCTACAGCCCACTGTTCCTCCTATATGTGATCATTTTATAGCTCTACTGCATACAAACTCGGACACGTTAGAGTGCTTGTTTCTTTTTGGACCTGCAGGTACGAGAATGAGCTGTTCCTGCGCCAGAGCGTGGAGTCCGACATCAACGGCCTGCGCCGTGTCCTGGATGAGCTGACCCTGTCCAGAGCTGACCTGGAGATGCAGATTGAGACACTGAAAGAGGAGCTGGCTTATATGAAGAAGAACCACGAAGAGGTGAGACCCCTGACAGTGCAGGGAAGAGATCACCCTCTTTGAAATTTATCTCGTAAACAAAACACATGTGTAAGTGACATGTAAATAGGTGTGTCCTGTGTGAGTACACAGAGAGTTGGGAAGCTGGTGCAACAAGAGAGAAAATGTGATAAATGTTTTTATGTGTGTTCCATCTGTGATACTTGATAGCACAGGTACTGTGTACCACAGCAGGGATCACTGGGGGCAGGAACAGTGTGAGAGGAGAGAGCCTGATCTTTCTGGGTCCTCTGCCTTCTGCCCATGCAGGAAATGAAAGAGTACTCGAACCAGCTGAGTGGAACAGTCAATGTGGAAATGGATGCGGCTCCTGGCATTGACCTGACCAGAGTTCTTGCTGAGATGAGGGAGCAGTATGAAGCTCTGGCTGAGAAGAACCGTAAGGATGCTGAGGCCTGGTTCTTCACTCAGGTATGGTCACACCAATGAACAGCACAGCAATGCACGGCCTCAGAATTACTGCCCTGGCAGGTTCCTACCTCCCTTTCTTAAAATGACTGATTTTTTATACATTGGTTTGTGATTTTACACTTGTTTTTCCTTTCAGACTGAGGAGCTGAACCGTGAAGTTGCCACCCACACCCAGGAGATACAGACCAGCAAGTCAGAGATCACAGAACTACGCCGCACCCTGCAGGGCCTGGAGATTGATCTCCAGTCACAGCTCAGCATGGTATGGAGCTGCCCCAAGCACACCACAGGGCACTGCCTCACACTGTTCCCTTCCTCCCTTGTGACTCCCCCTCTGTGGGACAAACTTCACTCTAACCTGTTCTGACATTATTCCTCTTTAGAAAGCTGGGCTGGAGGCCAACCTGAGGGACACAGAAGGCCGATACTGTGCACAGCTGGCTCAGATCCAGGCCCTCATCACCAGCGTGGAGGAGCAGCTGAGCGAGCTCCGCTGCGACATGGAGCGCCAGAACCAGGAGTACAAAATGCTCATGGACATCAAGAGTCGTCTGGAGCAGGAGATCGCCACGTACCGCCAGCTGCTGGAGGGCCAGGACTCACAGTATGTCACCTGTCCAAGTCGTGATGAGCAGATAAGGGTAACAACACACTCTGTGGAGCAGGAGCTGTGGCTGCCAGGCTGACTCTGGAGAGCTGAGTCACGGTCCCAGCACATGCAGCCTTTGGAGCACTGGCAAAACACATGCCTGGCAAAGTCCCCGGTGCTGCCATAACTCAAGCTAAATCTGCACATAAATGGCATGGAGGATTTGAAAATATAAATGCCACTATTTTGACCTTGATGAATTACAAAAGGCAATAGGCCCCATATATATGTCTCACCTAATCCTCCTTTAAGTTGCACTGGAATTAGAGCCTTCAGCCTGAGACAACCTATAAAAATCTGCTCCCAGTATTTCTTTAGCTCCTGGTTTTGTCTATTTGTGCACAGACAAACACAAAATAGTCATCCTCAAACACCAGTACCCCCAGCTAGAAAAGAGCCTGGAACAGACTCCAGCCTACTTCATTTTCATGCCCATTTCTCATATCTGAACTATACATGGAATTACTTTTGATTTTTGGGAAGGAATCAGCTCCTTACATAGTTTCTAGAAGAGCCATTCTGAGGAGAGGAGCAGTATAAGGAGACATCTCAGGACAAGGAACTGGTCTGACCACTGTTCCCATTCTCTTTCAAGTACATAGGGGTGGATTTCAAAGCTGAAAGCAACTTAACACCACCTCTAGTAACAACACACCTCAGAACCAGCCATTGAGAACAGCCACATGAAATCCTGGCTGTCCACACAAATTCCTAAATGGTTCAATGGTTTCAGGGGACAGGGCCAGGAATGGTCATTAATCAAATATTTCTTTTCTACAGGTTGTCAGGACTGATCCCCAAGGACGGTAAGAAACATTTTTATTTAATGAGTGGCTGAAATGAACAGGCAAAATAGGATTAAATAAACCTTTTAGCCTTGTATTTCTTCTTACTACCACAGATTCCATTCTTCCCACAATGAGCATGTTCTGTATCATGTAGAGACAAAAATATAATACTTTATTTTATGTGCATTTTTTAAACCAGTAGATTTCCAAAATGATTGCACAAACTACTCATGGGATTCTAAAATACCCAAATCTCCCAAAGATTCCTAAGTTCCTCTGCTGATTCACATAACATACAAGGTATTTCCAAATCCATATCTGATGTGCACTCCTAAGGTTTTCTGGATTAGGACCAGGAGGGAAAGTAGATAAGATGTAAAGGCAGTTCTGCCTTTGATATGTGAANGAGCGAGCTCCGCTGCGACATGGAGCGCCAGAACCAGGAGTACAAAATGCTCATGGACATCAAGAGTCGTCTGGAGCAGGAGATCGCCACGTACCGCCAGCTGCTGGAGGGCCAGGACTCACAGTATGTCACCTGTCCAAGTCGTGATGAGCAGATAAGGGTAACAACACACTCTGTGGAGCAGGAGCTGTGGCTGCCAGGCTGACTCTGGAGAGCTGAGTCACGGTCCCAGCACATGCAGCCTTTGGAGCACTGGCAAAACACATGCCTGGCAAAGTCCCCGGTGCTGCCATAACTCAAGCTAAATCTGCACATAAATGGCATGGAGGATTTGAAAATATAAATGCCACTATTTTGACCTTGATGAATTACAAAAGGCAATAGGCCCCATATATATGTCTCACCTAATCCTCCTTTAAGTTGCACTGGAATTAGAGCCTTCAGCCTGAGACAACCTATAAAAATCTGCTCCCAGTATTTCTTTAGCTCCTGGTTTTGTCTATTTGTGCACAGACAAACACAAAATAGTCATCCTCAAACACCAGTACCCCCAGCTAGAAAAGAGCCTGGAACAGACTCCAGCCTACTTCATTTTCATGCCCATTTCTCATATCTGAACTATACATGGAATTACTTTTGATTTTTGGGAAGGAATCAGCTCCTTACATAGTTTCTAGAAGAGCCATTCTGAGGAGAGGAGCAGTATAAGGAGACATCTCAGGACAAGGAACTGGTCTGACCACTGTTCCCATTCTCTTTCAAGTACATAGGGGTGGATTTCAAAGCTGAAAGCAACTTAACACCACCTCTAGTAACAACACACCTCAGAACCAGCCATTGAGAACAGCCACATGAAATCCTGGCTGTCCACACAAATTCCTAAATGGTTCAATGGTTTCAGGGGACAGGGCCAGGAATGGTCATTAATCAAATATTTCTTTTCTACAGGTTGTCAGGACTGATCCCCAAGGACGGTAAGAAACATTTTTATTTAATGAGTGGCTGAAATGAACAGGCAAAATAGGATTAAATAAACCTTTTAGCCTTGTATTTCTTCTTACTACCACAGATTCCATTCTTCCCACAATGAGCATGTTCTGTATCATGTAGAGACAAAAATATAATACTTTATTTTATGTGCATTTTTTAAACCAGTAGATTTCCAAAATGATTGCACAAACTACTCATGGGATTCTAAAATACCCAAATCTCCCAAAGATTCCTAAGTTCCTCTGCTGATTCACATAACATACAAGGTATTTCCAAATCCATATCTGATGTGCACTCCTAAGGTTTTCTGGATTAGGACCAGGAGGGAAAGTAGATAAGATGTAAAGGCAGTTCTGCCTTTGATATGTGAAAAATCTTGGGAGGAAACAAACACAACTTCACTGTTCAGGTCCTCAGGGTCTTGGCAGGACCTTATTGGTTTTTTTTACCTATTTAATTTTCTTATTCCCCCTACAACAGCATTTGGGAGCGGTGGAAGAGTTCGCTCTGGCACGGAAGATGATGGAAAATCTGGTTCTACCCGTGACAGGAGATTCTAATAAAGAAATACTGAATCCCCACATGGACCCAGTGCAGCCTCCACACTGGCTAATGCTGAAAGAGCCTTTCACTTCCCAAATCACAAGAATGTATCCAAGAATGTCCTTAGATTTGCTCTGCCTTTGTACATGAGCATTGGATCTCTGAGTCAGAGATGCCAAGCCTGTTTTCTGCTGGTGCTCTATTGTGTCCTAACAATAAAATTTCTATTCTGCTTCTGCAAATAAATCCAGTCTAATGGTGGTTTTTGGAGCCATTATGGCACTGCCACACACAGCCCACAGGCCTTCCCAGCATGGAGATACTCTGGAAATAACAACAGCAACAACAATCACAGCTTTAAAAATAATAATAAAGATGGTGATGAATGGACTGATAAAGTGCCATTAGATTCTGCCAGCCATCTGGAGCTGGTATCAGTTAAAAACAGAAAAGATAACACAAAAAATCCTTAAGATCTTTGTTCTCAATTCCAAGGGCACAACAGGGCTGCAATTCATGCACAAATAAAGTGCACCTCTGAAAAAACTGGTATTTTTCCATGTGTATATTTGTGTTCCTGCACTGCCTTCAGCACCAAGGCAAATTCCCTCAGCTCCTAAGGAAGCAGCAGGCACAGTCCAGGTGAAACGAATTGCTCAGAGTTTGCTGTGATTGCTTTGGTTTTCATGCATCAGGAAGAAGGTCCCCAGCCCACATCAGTGCTGTGGCTGCTGTTTTAGCCACACCACCCTCTCCCAGCTATAAATCCCCCACCAGTGGCACTGACGAGATGCTGATTAACCTTTAAAAGCCTGGTGAGTCCCAGAAGCACACAAAGCAGTTACCTGAGTGCTGTACTTTGCCCACATAACATGTTTGGAAAAGGTGTCCTTAGCCCCATCACTGGGCATTCAATTCACATTATAGCATCTACAAAAATAGTATCATTTCTAGAATTACATATTTTATTTTCCTTCCAACCTCCTTAGGGACACTATTTTTGTGTCTCCTATTTTCTGACATTTTAGAAGAAGAAATATACACTTCTGGCATCACCAGTTTGGCCATGAGATCATTGGTACTGCTGGTAAGAAATGCACATCCTGCTGGCATTCCCACTGGAAGAAGTTCGGGAGAGATTCTGGCAAACTGCAGCAAAGCAACATCACAATCCACCAGAGAGGAAAACCAAATGGTATAAATGACATTTTTTCTTCATCCCAGATCTAGATGACTATTGTTTCTATCACTCAAACAGCAAGAGAGGGATTTCCTACAGCCACAAGCAGCTGTCCATCCATTTGTATTCCAGATGGAGGAGTTGAATCAGTCAGTGACTGTTGCAGGACATTGACCTGTACAATGTAGTTGTCTAAATATTCTGCCTGTATTTCAACTGCAGCCTAGAAATTCAGCTCAGTTTGCCTCCCATGTTCCAATTCAGTAAAACAAGCACGATTCCCAGATGAAGCAGGCTGGGACTGTGGAGCAGCACTCATCTCCCAGGGAGCAGAGCAGTCCCCATCCAAGGGTGCCATCTGCTGACAACAGTTTATTTCCTTACTCTAGTGTCACTTCCATTCTCTACTCTATAATAAAGAGGTAAATAATAAACCCAAATTCAGCATTGCAGCCTGATGAAGAACCATGTCAGATTTTGAAGTAAGTTGTTTGGTCTTTTTCATGGATCCTCATCATGTGTGGATCAAAACTGCACAGTGTCCTTTCCAGTTTGGAAAGGCTGAGCTTCAGGGGAAGAAGTTCCCATGTCCCAGATCACCTGTATTTTGGATTAGTTGCAAGAGAAAATAAAATTCTGGTTTTAATGATGTGGTAATTCCATAATATTCTCAGGACAGAGGTGCTCTGGTCTCTCATATTGCCAGCCTCACTGCCAGGCAGGGTGGGAATACCATGGAGTAATTTCAGGTGAAACAAAGGATTCATTTTATTTCATGTTCTATTCTGTACATACATGTGTAATTCCATCTCAGTGTGATAGTTCATAGACACCAGCTTGCTGAACTGAAAATTCAATCTGAAATTGATCTCTGGTGAGTTCTGCAGGATATCATCAGTTCTATTATAATTTGGGGTTTTTTTCAAGTTAGGGCCTCAGTTTTTGTCTGATGCTTCAAGCTCATCCCCCTCTCCAGCACAAGGGCGGATCCCAGACTGCAGCTATGGATAGTGGCTGTAACCAGAATATCTGGGGAGAGCCAAACCTTGTACTCACTGGAAACCCCTACTTTCCGTGATTTCTTTCCCAAATAGTTAAAAATGACAGGATTTCTACAGAAGGAAGTGTCTGAGGAAGGAAGAGGAGCATGTGCTCAATGTAAAGGGAGCTGTGGAAAAGGAAAGGAGCAGGTGCTGAGCAGAGCCCTGCACAAGCCGCAAGGAGGAGCCCGAATCCTGCTCCGTCAGGAATGGGGCCGGGAGGTACCAGGGAAACTGGAGTGCAACAATTCCTTATTGCTGCAGCATTCCAGACAAAACAAACAGGGAAAAACCCATCCTTTCATGTTTCTCCCAGGACAGTGTAACTCTGGTCCATGCCGTCTCCCTGACCTCACCTGTCAGGATGAGCAGCAGGGCCAAGGCAGACCCTGGGGAAGGGCTTAGCCTTCACCTAGGTAAGGAAACCAGCTGCAGCATTTCTGGGAGAGCCTGTGCCCACTCAGCTCCCTGCCTCTTCCCAAATCTTCCTTAGTCGTGGACTAGAACAAGACAAGGTAAACCCACTAAACCCAGCAGTTGCTACGGGACCACTCCCCAATCTACACCCCTTACCAGCATGAGGAATAGGACAATCTGCAACAGCCACACTCCACCTTTCCCAGTTTGATGGATACAGTTTGACAGAAAGTTACTGAGACTTTTGAGAAAGACTGCATGATTGCCAGATCAATTTTAAGGGCTGGTAGCTTTAAGTAATCATTTGAATCTTTTGAGTGCTGTTACAAACTCATAGTATAAATATTTTCTATAGCTAAGATAAATATCTTAATAGTATTAATGCTGGGAACATCAAGAAATCTCTGCATTGCTGCCTATTGAGACAAGACCTCTGAAACAGGATTGCACCTCGAATCATGCAGAAATCAGCAGAAACTTATCTAATTCTCATGTATTTCCCCTGGAGATGGGCAGCTGAAGGGAGCAGCTAGGCTTTACTGACTCTGGACTGGAGTTTTGTTGGTTTAGAAGCTGGATGACTTCATGAAAGCCTCATGTCTCCCACAGGCTGAAGCTGTTTGGTGGCTAAGCTGTTTGATGGCTGATAGGACACACTGCATTTGAGAATCCACAGGTCTGAGGATCCACAGGCTGCTGTAATTCTACAGCCTGAGAATTACCACAGGAAGCACCTGCAGAGCCCCATCCCTGCTCTGGCTCCCCATTTATTCCCTTCATGAGCAGGAAAACATAACATAGTAACTACAGGGTTAGAGAGAAGTCTGAAGCAGAGCTGATCCTGTTCCACACCTACGGATTTTGGCCACACCTCACTATTATCATATGAAAAGAAAAAGAAAAAAAAAACCCAAACAAGCGAAAGGAAAGCAACCTGGTATGTGGCTGATTCCAAACAACAACAGCGTGCAGGCTCATAAATGCTTCAGAATTGACCAAGAGGAAGCACGTTTCGTGATGACACAATCTTGTTGCTGTAGTCATTCATCGAAGGGAAACTCCCACAGGAAAAGGCATAAAGCTGCTCAGGGAAGGCGAAGAGGCTGCTCAGTGCTAGGCAGCCAAACCTGGGGTTCGATTCACACAGAGCTAAGCATGAGCACCAGCCAAGGCCCTTTCCAGTTTTTTTCTGGGTCCCTCAGGGGTAGTTCAGGGTGTGGTTTGGCCCAGCAAGGAACTTCTTACAGAGCGTCAAGTGCAGATGGTGGTGCCAGCAGCACACATCCCTCCTTCTCCTCCGCCAGACCCTTCTGGCTGGCTGCAGGAGGGACACCCTGGGGAGGCTTCGGCGAGCACTATGGGGAAAGCATCTTCCTGGGTGGGAATGAGAAACAGACTATGCAGAACCTGAATGAGCGCTTGGCTGCCTACCTGGACAAGGTCCGTGCCTTAGAAGCAGCCAACGCTCAGCTGGAGAGCTGCATCCTAGAGTGGCACAGGACAAAGTCTCATGGAAAGAGGCATGACTTCAACCAGTACGAGCAAAACGTCACTGACATGCAAAGACAGGTAAGTCAGAGCTGGGACTGTGTCATTCTGTGCTCTTCTAAGGAATCTGGGTTCTCCTTTATGCTGATGGCTTTCCTTTAAAGAAGCTAAATAAAATCTTTGAAATGTTAGAAATCCTCAGGAAGGTAGTTCCAGGACCTGGGCATAAACATTCTTGGTGTTCTCAAGGAGGAAACTGGGCACAAGAAAGGCTGGAAGGGGGCAAGGGAGATTCTGCAGAGACTGGCAGAATGAAGAGATCCGTGTACTGCCAAGTGTTCCTTTCTGTACTGAAACTGGGGTTTGAGTAACTGTGTCTGGCAGAACTTGGTCTTTTTGACTGCATAGGTCTTGAGCAAATTACAAAGCAGGAGGAGTGCAGAGCCTGCCCCTCTCCTGCTGCTGTCTCCAGACAGACTGGGGCATTCCAGCTCTTTGATTCCTGCGGTAGCAGACAATGAAACTACAGGAGTTTTGGGACCAATGAGCTTATGTAATCAGATGGAAAAATACTTCATTGTAATTAAGAAAATAGCAGTGACAAATTCCTTGTGGATGTTTTCACTATAATTAAAAGGAGAATTTCTGGTTCCTGCCAGTAGTTAATATTAATGTCCAACAGTAACTCTTTCAATCTCCCAAACTCACGTGTCTTCAGATTTAAGTATAATATTAATCTGTATTCATAATGAACATCCTTAGCACTGTAACCATCTGCGTGACTAATCAGTGTAATTAACTTTACATACCCATATGGGGCAAAACCCAAAGCTCTTCCAAAAGTACAGTTGTCATTTGCCCTCCACTTTTTATAATACAATTACTTGGCATTCTCAAGATCCTGAGAAATTCTTTTCAAAAGGCTTGGAAATGCTATTAATTCACATCTTTGCTGACTAAGGCCAGGGACTTAATCAAACTCGATGCTCACAGCTAAAAGTGTTGCCTCCAGGCAGTAGATGAGGTGCTCCGACCACAGCCTGTGTATGGAGAGCCAGAACTACCATTACCCATTTCTGTTTCAAGGATTAAGAAAGGTCACTGTACCCAGACCTGGCACTTGGGCACTTTCCTTTTTAACAAAAAGAGAAATAAGAACTTGTTCATCAAGAATATATATGTGTTCAGGTTGATTTGGAATTAACAAATCAGAAAGATTTAGGAAGACAGTAAACATAAAACCATGATGCTGATTGGGATAAAGCCCTCACTTTTGAATAGGTTGTACCCAATTTTTAACACTCATCCCTTAAACAGCTGTTCCTGGCCACAGAGACCTGGAGGTTGGTGGCTGTCCCGAATGTGAAAGGCTAGGAAAGGATCATTTACAGGTGACAATTCAGTGACTGAACCCAGAATTTTTACTTTCTCTATAAAATACTGCAATTAGCAGCATGTCTGCCAATAAAATGAGTGAAAATATAGCATCTAATTATTAGCCATAATTAAATTAATTAAATGTTAATTTAAAAGGTGAAACTAATTTAGCACCTAAAATAAAATTTAGCCTAAATTTAGGGTCCTAGATCAAATAATCCAGAATGTCTATGGTATGCTGCCTGTCTAAACTTGGAGGCATATAACCATTTGGGTCCTACATTTGTACTCGCACTCTCCTGGATACCTGAAATCAGGATAGATGCCTGATGGAGTAACAAGTTTTGAGAAAAGCCGTGCTCCAGCCTGACTCCATTCTAACCCAGATACACAATGAAATAGCACCTGTTCTTTAGGTAACTGTCTCATTCAAACACCTTTTGCTGCTAAATCAGCAAAGTGATCTACAGGGAATTCCAGGAGATGGGACAAAGGACATGAGACATGAGAGGTAAAGTCAGTCCAGGAAGCCTTCTTGGAAAATCCCTGTTTTGAGAAGGAATTGAAGTGTATTTCCTATACAACAGGGTGTGAGTTCATAATGAAACTATCTGACAGTTTGCAGACTGGTACTAGAGAGGCAGCCATGTTCATGATAGATGCAGTAAGGAATTCCAGGTGACTCTTAAGAGATAACTGGCACATGTGAGATTCCCTGCTGGCTGCAGAATGGCTGGGGCCACAAGGCAGTGGGCAAAACCCTGACCAGTGCTCAGATCACAGAGTCACACAGCAATTCTGTACATGGCACAAAGCTGAAGAACTTGTGTTGTTTTCTCATCGCCTTTTACGTTCTACAGGGCTGGATGCAAGAATTGCCTCTCCTCTGACACCAAATTCCAGGCAGTCACACATTCAGGGTATTGTTATAGTTCTTGAGCTGGCCTTGATTGTGTCCCAGGGCAGTATCCGAGGTGTGCTGCTAATTGCACAGGAATGCACAGTCTGTTAGCAGATTAGTTAAACATTCCACAGCACCTTCTTCTTTACTACACAGGTGAACCTTTGACACTTCAGGAGAATTTTGTCATTTCCTTGTTTCTTTGTGATTCATTGAGGTGTGGGAAATTTACTCCAAGGTGTTGAGAGCTCTGTAAATGACTTCTGTACAGCCACAGTGCCCCCAGAGCCGCGTGGGTTTGCTGTGTGGATGCTGAGTGAAGGTAGCTGGTGGGGTGGCAACCACGCTCCTCTTTCCTCTCTGTTAGAAAAGACACGATGCCCTTCCTTTATGATTTCCTGATAATTATGTATGCCTTCCTGTTGGAATTCTTTCAAAGATTTTGTATGGAATACTGAACTTTTCGCATTCAGATCTATAGTTAAAAGCTATTCCATGTTATGAGGGACACATGAACCTTTCCAGTGCCTGTTGAGTGCACCAAAGGAATGAGGCTGTGCTTCATCCTGCACATTTTAGGGCAATTTTCAAATCCCAAAGCAGAATCAGACACCTGAATCAATCACTCCATGCTGGTGGATTCAGAGTAGCTATAGGTGTATAGCTGAATGGACCACAACAACCAGATGTCAGTGGTATTGTGCAGGTGATTCCAGGTTGAAGCCTGTGGTGGGTTGAGGGTGCTGCCAGTGAGTGGCTGCCACCATCAGCACTGTGCATCACAACACTGGCTCAGCGGGGTGTTCATGCACAGGTTACTTTTTAGCATAACATTAATTCCAGCATTTTGATTGTACTCAGACACAGCTTAATGGTTCTTACTGAAATCTGCCCTAAAGATGCCCAAGGCAGCTTTGTCAGCAATGCTGAACAGGATCACAATCCCGTCTCAAAACCAGAGGAAGGCAGTGACTGTCACTCTGTAATAGACCATGAAGTTTGTGTAATGAAATTCATATCCTCTACCTGGCCAGGAATAAGATGATGCCTCCTGGTTCATACCCTCAAAAAAGTAAGAAAAAGAGTAAAGTAAGATTATGGACAAAAATTGCAAAACACCTAAGTGAATCAGGAAACTGAACTGCTTTTATTCCTATGGTCTCCTTAGCATGGGAATTCTAATATTAAGATGCTTCCAACAAACAGCAAAGAGCCAAAACCAGCACAGATTATTTACTGTCACCCTATGGCAACACTGACTCTCCTGCTGGATTCTCTGTTTTCCAGATTGAGGATAGCAAGATCACCAATGCCAGCATCCTTTTACAAATTGATAATGCTAACATGGCAACAGAAGACTTCAGGCTCAAGTAAGCTCTTCTTTGGATTCCTCATTAGGTTTGAAAGAGGATTAAACTAAACATTACTTTTTCTTGCTAATCCAATAGGGAAGTGATTTTAGTGAGGTTTTCTGTTGATACTGGATGAATAAAAACAATGTAGAATGGAGAAAAAACCCAAAAAGATGTAAAACCCACAAATGATTGCTGAAGAACCTTGAGTCACTCTGTTTATGATACTTAGTGCAGGTCCTGACGAGCAGGTTTGACAGCAGACACTTGATACTTGTGACAAAAGGCACTTAAAACTGTCATCCGGGATTACAAATTATCCCCTCTAAGCACTGCACTTCCCAGTCCAGCCCAAATCTATTTCCTGGATTTATCACCTCTTCTGTCCAGCTCTGCAGGGAACACCTGTCCTTGTGTAGCTTCTGCTTTGGAGTCCTGTACATTCTGCACAGTAACTGGGCCAGTGCCTCCCTGGCTCCAGTACAGTCTGATTTTCAGTACATTAAAAGACAGTTCTCAGACCAACTAAAAAGACAGAATGTTTGGACAGAAAACTTTCAGGCAGGTCTTTCCAAAGAAAAGGATTTGACACTTCTGTAAGTAAGACTTCTTAGAAATCAGGAAGATTTGTCTCATTTCTAGCAGCTGGTGATCAGCTATAAAAAAAATATCTCAGCTTTTGGTAATATTGTCACAAACTCAGAATCCCTTAGCACCGCCAGCCTTTCATTATCAGTTAATAGTGTCACAAAAGGAACCAGTGGAACTACTTTGAGGGATGGGACTCAAACTGAGTCTATTGGGTGAATGGAGAAGCACCAATGGAACACACAACACATGGAGTAAAGGGAGAGATGCTGAGGAGCTAAAGTGCTTCCCATGCCCAAGGGAAGACACAACAGCATCTCCCTGCCTTTGGCTCACTACAGACACTGCAAGAGGTTAGAGAGGAATGTTAGTAACTGGCTTCCATCACACTTTTCTTGTTTTTCTGAAGGACTCAGAAGTTACCATTTTAGAAAAACTACAGCAATCAATGCTTGCTGATACTGTTTTCAGAGAATTGTATTCTCATAGCTTTCACAACCTGGTAAATGTTAAAATGCAAAAAGGGAAGTGAAAAAAAAAATTTTATTTCCTACTGTATCGGAGGACTTACGAGGGAGAAAGGAAAGTAAAATACAAAAATAATGAAACTCATTTTATTGTTAAGACTATTCAAAAATATTTAAATAATGTATGTTAGAAACAGAATTAGTTTCTTTGGTTGTTTGCTCTCTCTAGTTCCCTATAGAGAATCAGCAAGTCTACTTCTCCTTATCCAAGAGCCTGAATCGGGCAGTTCTCAACATGCACATTGTGTCTTCTCTTTCCTCATAAAGATACGAAGCCGAGAAGTGTCGCAGGCAGGGAGTGCAGCTGGATGTGGAGAACCTGAGGAAGGAGCTCGATGGCATGACCATTATTACCACAGATCTGGAAATGGAAATTGAAGGCTTGAGAGAAGAGCACATCCTCAGAAGGAAAGACCATGAGGAGGTAGAAAAAGTTCCACTTGGTAGAATCCTATCGCACAAATCTTTACTACCATGTAATTAACTGAGTAAGACCCACAATCTGTAAGTGGGATTGATGATTCAGGACCTAATCCTGTTTCTGAAGCAGCCAATGAGAGTCAGGTGAGGCAAAAAGTCTGTGTCTGCTTTACCAATTACTGGGGTTTCAGAGAGAACAGATTGCTGGAGTCTCTCCTACCCATCTGTCATACACAGCTAATAATAACTGACATATTGGACAGAAATGTTCTCAGAAAGACCTAAATTTAAATACACAGAGTGCTGCTAGGTTTTAGTCATCACAGACATTTTCCTCAGTTCTGAATATATAATTTCCCACACTCACAGAAGCAGGAAGGGGCTGAGGGTTGGAAGGGACCTCTTTAGGCCCCCTTGTCCACCCCCCTAAACTCAAGCAGGGTCACCCAGAACAGGCTGACCTGAGCAAAACAGATCTCAAATTCTTGAAGGATCAAAATTAAAAAGAATGGTTGGTGAAGTCAGGAAAAATTACTCATTCTTGCAAAATCCTACGCTCAGTAATTAGATAATTTTCAAAAGCCACACTACTCTGAATTCTCCACAGCTATACTCAGCGCTCTCTGTTATTCCCACATTTATAATTCCACTGTCTGAAACGTGCTGGTTTCGCTTGATCTGGTGTTTGCTGTTATTACCTAACACAGGACCAAACGTCCTGCTCAGTGTCTGTGGGTTATTAAAGCAGAGAATAAAACACAGAGGTTGCACAGTGGTCGGTGAAGCTGCCTTTGGCTGACCTTCTTACAGCCAGGAGAGCTCTTGGACACAGGAGACCAGCAGAGACCTGTGTCCAGCTGATCCTCATACCATGATGTCATACCCCAAAAGGCTCCTTTGCCTGGGTGCTTTGGAAGTGGTACCAGGCACAGAAGGTTGTGCTACACCGAAAGGAATGTTACTCTACCTGTCCGACTGGTCCTGTAATTATGTTGTTTACACAGTAATTATATGCTTTAATCCAATTATTCCTTTAACAATTACATAGAACTTTTACATTACTCTCCTGTAAACTTAGTTATAGTTCCATAAATATTAACATAAAGGGTAAGAAAGATGAAATTACTGTTAGATTTTCATCAAGTTTTTGGGTTTCTAATAGATAAATAAATAAAAAATATCAGTGCTTCTTCATTGAGTCCATTTCTTCCAGAAGCATTCTATGAAAATAGCATGTTTTTTATTGAGTTCTGCAAATATGTCACTGGTTTAAGTCACATCAGAGTATTACCAATATATAAATTTTTCAAATAATTTTAACTTCATGTATATATAACAATTCCCACCCAAACCACTCTGGGATTCTGTGGCTTCATGAAAACTTTCCACTTTTATAAACAAGTTTGCTTGTTCTCTCTAACACATGAACAGGATATGAAAGCCAATCGCTCCTCACAAGACTTCAAAGTCAATGTAAAAGTAAACGCGGCCCCTCCTGCAGACTTAGGCAAGATTCTGGAAGAAATAAGAGAAGATTATGAGGCCATAATTGAAAAGAATCGTCAAAGCCTGGACAACTGGTACAAAGAACAGGTAACAGCTATTCCCTGCTCATTTCCAAGCCCCCTGTGGCTGTACCTTGGCTGTACCTGCCTGACCAGAGTCTGTGAGCTTTTCTCTTGCTTTTGCTCCAAAGAGTGCAGCAATGTCCCTGGCAGCAACCCCTAATCCCGAGCAGATCCAGCGCAACGAGAACGAGATCAAGGAGCTAAGGAGGACTTTGCAGTCCCTGGACATCGAGCTGCAGGCACAGATTAGTAAGGTATCTGCTGCAGACATCTTGAGCTGCTCACTCACACCATGTATTCTCAGAAGTTGTCATTGACCAATTCTCCATTTAAATCCACAGCCTAGCGTAACTTCATTGCAGTTGTTAAAGCATGAGGGAAAGTGGAATTCAGATCATGCTCAACTTGCCAAAATATGCAAAATAGATTCAGCAGCCATCACTGGGAAGTAAAAAAATTATGTCTCTTCTTACAACAAAATATGAGGAGAAGAGCAGGAGAGATAGGTGACTCCAGATCTAGAAAGAAAATGTGTCCAGAAGACAGACAGTAATGCAAAGAATGCAAAGTTCATATTTACAAGCCCTGTTATCATGCATTAAATACATGAAATGTGAAAAATATTGGTGGGGAACTTTCACAAATATTACACAGCTCTTACACAGGTTAAAGCTCACATCCCAGTGACCTGGAGACTTTGGAGCAATTCTGGACATTTCATGCAGAATGGACAAGACAGACACCAGTTTCAGGAGCAGAGCTTTGAGCAGAACGGATATGGCAGGGATAAATGACTCAGTTTTGCCTCTCATGCACATACGGCACAGCTTTGTGGTTCTGCTGCCTTCACAGGAATAGTTATGCAAATGCATAAGTGTTTAAATTACCACAGCCTTAATTTTGCAATCTTCTAGCTAGAGACCAAATTTGCTGGTATTTCTGTGTTATATCTACCACATAAATAATAATCAAGGTCTTGGTATTACCTGCCCTGTCAGAAACACATGCTGGAAGACACCTTGGCTGACACTCGGAATTACTATGCTGCTGCACTTCAAAACATGCAGCAGATCATCTCCAGGTGTGAGGAAGAGCTGAGCCAGGTTCGTCATGACATGAAGCAGCAAAATAACCAATATAAGGTTCTGCTTGGGATCAAAACACGCCTGGAAAAGGAAATTTCCACATACCGCCTGCTGCTGGAAGGGAATGCTGACGGGTAAGGCAGAGCTGCCCCGACTGGAACAGATGAGAGGAGAGTCCTCATATTTGGATTATTTATTTGTTTGTTTGTTTATGCTTAATCAAAGCTTGTGAGTCCCATACTACATCAAGGGTTGGTATTTTAATGTGATGGATCATAATAAAAAGCTGGAGCCACTTAGAGTACAAAGACACTGGTATCCATGTAATTTGGATTACCTAAATTAATATAACTTTTTATTAAAAAATAAAATAAAATTCTCCCCTCCCACAGCATGGCCATCTCTGCATAGAATACTTGCCTCATTTTCATTCTTTCATCTGATTTGTATGAAATCAAAAAAGGAAGATCAGCAGCCTTTAGAACTGAAACTCTCAGGCAGGCAGGCAGGACAGAGTGACCCCAAATGTGAGGGTATTTGTCAGAAACCAAATTGGGATCAACCTGAGCAACTCTGAATACACAAGAACCAATGCACCTGTCCCTAGGAGCAGTAGTGAATGTGGTATTCATGGTATAAAAGCATCATTCTTTTTCTTTCTTTTTTTTTAATTTTATCTCATAGTGGGATGACATCTCCTTAGAAACAGTAAGAAGGGGATGAATAACTTCTTGAGATTAGTGTAACATTATTTTCTTTCTATTTCATTACCCTCACAGGACAGCAAGAAAATCTGAAACTAAAGGTAAACGTTCCTTACTTTCTTCTCTGTAGTAACTCTTAGTTACTGTCATTTCCAATCAAATTTTACTCAGGGCAATTTTAACCTCACCTGAGTGAACTGTGGAAGGTGTGCATGGCAGGCTGACACAGGCCTTTGAGAAGCATTTCAGCCATTCCTGGCTGCTGTGAAGGGGTCACTGCAGAGCCTGCTGGGCTGTGCCTGCCCATGGGCTGCCTGAGCCCCAGCCCTGGCAGTCACACAGTTACCACAGCTCAGGCTCCAGACTAAAGCTTTCCTGGGATATGAGGAGGCAAGGAGACTCCACTGGGTGACTAAAACAGCGTTAGGGCTTGAGAGCAAACTGAAAATCTGCATGTCTGGAAACTCATATTCTGGCATGGGCATGACCTGCAGACATCCAGGATAATCTGCTGGATTTGCATTGGCTGGGCTGTCCCTGTGTTATTCATTTGCCCTGACCTGGACGAGACCCAGGGTGACTTTCTGGCAGCACATTTCACACAGAGCAATAACAAATATTGACTTGAAGGAAAAAATGTAGAAATAACTTTGTTGAGGAGGCAGCAGGCAAATGACTGTAAATGAAGTTTTCCCCCCATCACCTCATCTCAGCATTGCTCCTTGGCTAATTAAAGTTTCCTTTCTTTCAGAACACTCTGGACTGAGCAACCGAAAGCTCAAAGCCATTGTCCATGACAGTGTGAATGGGGAGGTGGTGTCCTCCACCATCAACGAGCTCCCTCCACAAGCCTGAAGGAAAGCTCTGCCAACCACTGGCTTTCCCAGCAGCAGCTCCCACAGCCCCTCTGGGAACAGTGTGCCGTGGGCTGGCTCCCCGTGTGTCAAGCAGGGATCCTGTAGTGAACACGCTTCTCAAATGATCTGCAGCCTAACACTGCAAAGTGCCACACAGAGCTGGGTATAGCTGACATTGGTAGTTTAAAGAGCTTTTAGTCAAAATGCTGAAGAAAAGCTGTTGAATTAAAGTGACTGGATGAGCTAGTGACAGATGTATTGTGCACATCTCCCCAGGGCAGGAATATCCATCTGGGATTCAGTTATCGCTCTGCAAATTAGCTATAATTTAAGGAGAATAATCTCTCAACTTTTTTCCTGGTCTTATGCCTCTCATCATATACCTCACTGCAGCCAATAAATTTTTATCCATTATTTGTTCTGGTCCTTGGAATATGTGATTTTGCTTTCCCTTACATATGCCCAGTACACTATGGCAATGTTGCTGCTATGGGTCAGGACAGCCAAAACCTTGTTGTTTCAGGAGGGACAATACTGGAAGAACACAGAAAAGAGATTACACAAGTTACAGGTGACTTTTATGTGACCAAAAATTATTCAACTTTCCCTATATACAACTTATAAATGTCACCATTTCAAACAGCATTATGAGTAGGAGTGTTGCAAAGTCACTTTACTAAAAATAGTCCCCCAGAAACGTTTCTTTATTCTTCAGTTTGAGAGACATTTTCTTGCACTGTCTTTACATACTTTCCCTCAGAGCCTGTAAATACTTTTCCAGACACTTATTCTTTCTTGATGACCCAGGTAATTCAAAAAACCATCTCAGTTATTTGGTCTCAAATTAATGTTCACTGTCTCTGTTGAAAGGTTCTGCAGTCAGGCCAGATTGGTGTTTAAAGTGCATGCTAACATCAGGGAAAGCTGTCAGCTTTAGCCAAACCAAACCCAAGCTTCCACCCTTTCTCTGCTCAGCCCAGCTGCCCGAGTCAGCAGCAGACCCTGACAGCAACAGTGCTATGCAAAGATAAAATCTGGGCAAGGAAATGAGAAATATCATTAGGATGTTTAGATGAGGAGGAGTGTAAGGCAGAAGGAAGAGAGACCAAATGGAACATAATGAGTGTGTCAGGGATTTGCATTCCAAAGTCACCGTCTGCGTGTCCAGGGCAGTCTCACATTCATGAGCGGCATTGTCATCATGTCCCATCATCCCCACACACCACGGACTCTCACAAAAGGGCTCCTGTTACCTGCCTTGCTTTGAAACAGGCCTCACAAAGGAAAGGGGAAATCTCAAAGGAAATGCAGATTAAACTGAACAAAGTCCACTTCTGTGATACAGTATTCTGCTTCTGGCATGTTCCAACCAGTTCCTGATCCCCCATTGCCCCCCGCACCCCAACTCTCCACCCTTGTTGCACAAAGAGATCTCAAAAGCATTGGATGGATTACTTAATGGTTTCTTTAAACTGGGTAAAACTTGTAATACAGGATTAGTAACTCCTGGCTAATTAAGAGTGTCCTTCCTTATGGTTTACCAGATCTAACAAGCCAGACCTGGTGTTTGCAGCATCTGGACAAAATGTGCCCAGGTTTTCTTGGACAATTTTCTGTGTTATTTAAAGATATGTTCATTTATCAGATTTACATAGCAGAACCACATTGCTGTGACATAAATAATTATAAAAACTTCTAAGTAGCCCCTTATTTCTACATCAAAGGAAAGTATGTGCGTTGTGCTGGGTTATTGTGCCGAACTACAAGAAAGAACGAAAAGCAAATAATTTAAGTGCTTTATGGAACATGCCTGTCCTTATTTCACATTCCTGAGTAATGCTCTGGCTTTACTGTGCCCTGGTGTCCCCTCATGCAGAGGTGAGATGTGCTCCCCATGTCACGCTCAGCTACGGTCCAAGCAGTGCTGGAGAAGAGGCAATGGAATTCCTGTTCTCCCCTGCTAAGAGGCAGCAGAATTCCCACTCCACTCCACCACTCTGATGATTTTAACCTCCTCTTACACCTGTGCAGTTGCACTCTGTACAGGTGAGACCAGTACAGCTCACAGCCCCATCCTCACAGCTCACTCCGTTACTGACACCATCATGCACCCACGGATCCAACACAGCCATTCAAGTGTCTTTTACTAAGTGCAGTAAACCAATTAGTCCTTAAACATACAAATATGTGTTACACCATATTCTGCTTGTTTCTGGAAAAAATTGCTTATTTCTGGAGAATGTTTCACAGCTCCAGAATGCTCTGTACACCTGCAGATCTCCTTTGTGTTGAACAGTTCGTGACTCTGTGTCACCAGCCCTGTGTGCCCTGTATCTGGTGGTTACTCATTACCTCTGAATTTGTGCTCTGGTAGATAAGCTATGCATTTCTAAATGTATTTAGGGTGGGTCTGCACCCTAAATAATAAATAATGATGCTAATATTTACCACTTGCATGCACTGTTAACATCACATTCTCACACCACGCTGAGAGATGAAGTCAGGGAGATAATGAGTGGGGGCAGTATTATCATTCCTATTTTATTGCCTGAGAAATGGGAAAAAGAGATGACACAATTTGCTCAAGGCTGCAAAGAAAGTCACTGAGAGCCACTAAATTAGAATCCATCACTTCACAGCTTCTACTTAGCCCAGTTATTAGATAATACAACTTCCTGAAGAGCCATTCCCCACTCATAGCAATCCTGTCAGTGTCCGATGGCTCAGAAGAGATAATGCCCTTGATTCAGTCCAAGTGTTTATGGCTGGTCAGGACCCTGCACATACTCTGATGATGTTCTTCAATGTACCTGTGCCAACAGTCTGACTGAAATGAGTCCTGTACACAACACTGCTGGCAGCTCTGGCAGTTTTGTAGTAGTTTGGAGACTTTAGGTGGTGCTGCTTCTGGTTTCAGAGCAGTGGCTTGAAGGGAAGGAAATATTCAGGACTGTGATGATGTATGGCTAGAAAAATTACTTTATTAATGCATTGTATTGAAACTGATCGAACTCTGCCAGCTCATACTGGTTCTCCTTCAGTATTCCATACACACAGAAATGCCATTTTGACACCAAGAAAGTGACGGACCCAGACACAAAGAAAGTACAATTGGAAAAATACAAAGTATCATTAAAAACAGCACCCTCCAAGTGAATAAATTCTATTTCCCATAAATGGAAAAGGATAGCAAAGAAACATGAGCAGGAGAGAACAGCATTTCTCAGTCTAAGTGAATGATGCAACAATACTTCTGCAAACCAACAAGCTACAGGAACTCGGCCTATAAAAGGAGGCTGAAACCATCAGCATTCACAACTGGCTCCTTGCAGTTTCACCTGCCATTTAAGGCAGTCCTGCATGGAATAATCCTCAGCATGATTTCCAAGAGCCTTGACTGCACTCCAGCCTGGGCATGAGTCACAGCTCATTTCACTTGTAGAAATGTTAAAACTTATTAAGGTGCATTACAATAGGCAGCTTTGGTAAGTGAAGTGTTGATCCCCTGGAAGAAGTGTGCGATGAGGTAATGCAGTCATGGTTTGTGCTATTAATCACACATTCTTTTGGGGAGCTGGCCCCACACTGCTGGGGTTCAGCCTTATTTATCAACAGCCACATCTGTAGAATGAAAATTTTTGCTTTCTGCCTTCCTGGTTAATGTGGATGCAAAATTAACAAAGTCATTTCAGAAAGAGAAGAAAAGAAACCTCGCCTTTATAGTACTGCTAAACCCATGGGTTCTATGGGTTATTGAAGCAGAGAGAATAGGTAGAAGAGCTGGTAAAACATTTCACAATGTCCACACCCTGACCTATAAAGGTTTCTAAAGTTTTGCTAGGAGATGCCTGTTCCTGTGTATGAATCATTTAGAAAAAGGACGAATCTATAAACAGGGAAGCAAGGAAAGAATAATGCTGGAGAGGTTGCACCCCCTGACCCCTCATATCCTGCATTGTACTGCAAAAGCATCTTAATTATTGACTCTACCTGGACGTTTGGCTTGGTGAAATCCCAACTGAAATTTTACCATGTGCTGTTTCCTCATCATTCCTCCCTCTGTAAAATTTTTGATTCTTTTCAAGCTGTAATTTTATGGTATCTTTAATTGTGTGACTATACTGAAATGACCCACTTGAGCCCCTGGCCTAGGGCTGGCACAAACCAATTGTCTGCAAAAATATTCCACGAAACAGAAGCGACAATGTCGGACAGTTTGGAGTGTCCCAATGGCAGGAGCTCCCAGTGCGAGACATGACCTAATGGTGAGGCAGGTGTACGGCTGCTTCTTCTGGACATGTTAATTTGCTTTTTGAATGTCTGAATATGCATCAGAAGCTTAAAGGCATAAAATCATAACACCAGCTGTGGTAAAGACACTTTCAATAACTATATAGACTTCGGGGGTAAATTTTTTGGCTTTCCAATGTCCTAAGGACAAGTCCAAAGGAGTCGATGTGACGGGTTGTAATTAGGCTCTACAGAAAGCAACAAAAATGAGGAATATAATTTGGAAAAATGTGTGTCAATTAAAAGGCATAATTAGCTGGAGCAGGCAGGGAAACAGAGAAACAAACAGGCTGAAGTCGCTACAAACTACAGCTCTTCATTAGAACAGAAGTTAAAGGTGTGCTGCCCTTAAAGAAGTATCAGCTTTGGCTCAGCTCTGCACACCTGAACCAACGCCTGAGAAAATAAAACATCAAATGCATCAAACAAAAAACTGGGAGCGATTCTTGCCAGAACAATTTCAAAGCAGGAAGTCTGTAAGGTTGCTGCAAGCAGACAGAAATTGTGATCGTAAAGTTACCAATGCAGGAAAGAAAACACATTTTTATGCCTTATTAGTGAGACAAATGACTAACTTTGAAAGCCACTCCAGCACCCCGGCTCTGCTTCTAGGTTAATCTCACAAGAGACAGTCTCGAGACATTCTGAGAATGGATCCACTGGAAGTAACCTTGCTGCTGTGCAGAACAAAAACCATAAAAACACAACCAAAGAAACCTTTTCTTTAATGTCTACAGCCTATCGCTGCCTAAAAATTGAGATACTCAAGCATCAGTCATTAAAAAGTGTGTAATTCAAAAGGATAATCAACACTCTCTACCCTGAAAGACTCAGGTGTCAGAATTTAGAAAGACAGCCCATTCTTCTTGCCATTCCTTCCAAACCTGCTCCATACACAGCACTGAACTTCTTAATTATGGCTGGTGGCTCTGAAGAGAAATATTCCTCGAAAAAAGATCGACGCAACTAAATTTCCTGTGGCCAGGAAAGTGGAGAATATGAGAAACTTCGTTATGTAATCCGTGAGTTTTATTCCCCGTTCAGGTTCCGCCCGGATTCTCCCGCGGTGCACAGCACAGGGAGGGCTGAAGGCAGCTCCGTTCCGAAGGCCGGTGGTGGCCTCTAGTGACAACCAGGTAGATCCGCACGGAGCCTGATGCCTGTCCCTGCTCCTGCCGCTCCTCCGGGGCTCCTGCGGCTGGGGAGCAACTTCTAACTGGAAATTTCTGCTGCAGTATTTGTGCAATGTACGTTAGTAACAGTGCCAGACTTCCTCCAGGGGAGTATGGAGACGGATTTTCAGCCTGTTTCCTTTATTTTGTTTTTTCAGTACCTGCTTTTCTGACAGAGATCTTGACGCTGGGATGGTATTTAGGGTTCCAAGCAGCCCGTAGCTTGCTCCGGTTGTACAAACGCCGGGAATGGGGATGCCATGGGATCGCTGGGATGCACTGGAAGGATGATATTCCAGAGCAGTCCCAAAACAAGAAGCTGCAACTGTGCCTCTGCCCAGGCACCTCCTGGTGTTATGATGCAATTATACCCTGGGGAAAAATTGAGTTTTTCTTCTGATTTGGGGGTTCCAAGTGTGACACAAGTGAGATCCCCGAAACCACAAGAACTTTTTTTAAAGTTAGCAAAAAAATCTACACAGATATGAACACATGCAATATGGTGTGTTTGTACATATCTTTTATGGTGTATGATCAGTGTGTGCTTATATTTGCACAGGGCCATTAAAATTTTATTTGCCTCCTGAATAACAGAAATATGCAATATTTTTCATGGATGCTGCACTACTCCAGCATGAAAATTCTCTCCAATTCATTGGTTTTCTCATTCCCTTGACACTTCAGTTGCACAGGGTTTTTCCAAGAATGAGAGATCTGCCAGCGGTCCTGTGTTAGAACTGATCTCAATGGCACTTTTGGGGAAGAAAAAAGAGAAGGTTCGTTTGTGTGGCCTGGAGCTGTTTTTGTTGGCACTGAGATCTGATTCTGTTCAAGGAGAGCAGCTGAGACAGGAAAGGCAGCTCCTGACTTTCATTTTCCACCTGTGGCTGGGGAGGGATGGAATCCACACGCTGCCTCACGCACCACTCCAGGAGCTGGAACTCCTCTCTAAGTGCCATAAATATGTAAAATAATGTTTTAACTTCCCCCTCTGGCCAAAGCTCCAAGCAGAAAGAAATAAGGTGCAGTGGTTTGATGATTGAGATATTTTCATTGGACAAAAGATAAAAAGGAGAGGGAAATTAGGGGAAAAAAAATACGTGAGGCAGACAGTGTAAGATCTTGAGCTGCAAATGTTCAGGACTTAGGTGAATCCAGCTGACTTGGTGACATCATCCAGAACTTTCTCTCCTTGATCCCATTCAGCAAAGCACAAAACACCTTGCTTTGCTCTTTAGAGAGAGCAGACTTCACAGGCATTGGCATTAACAGGAGGTGCAAAGGTAGTTAAGAAAAGAAGGAGGGGAATATCTCAGACCCAGAAATATTGAATAGTGGAATATGACTGGAACATTGAACATGGAATGCATCTCTCTTGAATGCTCTTTGCACAGCGACATCCTTTCAGAACTCCAGTCTAGATCTTTCAGAATCAAACTCTTATGATACTAAACACAAACAAAGGGACCAACAAAATGGTGTTGGATTTCACTCCTAGAACAGATCATCTCTACAGACTGAACTAAAAGACTTTGCTTTATTTCAGTCTCTATGTCAGGCAAAAGAAAAGCATCTGTTCAACCTAAAGGCAGCAAAAACACAGACCCACAGCTGGGTGTGTCTTTTTTCCTTGAACTCTCCAGACTGGTTGCCCACGGCTGGTTAGCACAGGTGAGTCAGATGCAATGGCATCCACATTATCAGAGCCCTGTAGAACTTATCTTCATGGCCCTCTAATGCACATTAAACTTCTGTCACATAGGTGACATTTCTTCATGAAATCAAACAATTCATTAGTGTTGCTATAAATGTTTTATTATGTCTACAGCCAATCCATTCTGATCAAGCACGTCATTGAAGGAAGTTACCCATGAACCCCCAGACTGTCCTCTACAGCTCCTACAACTGAGCCTGGAGCTGAAACTGCTCTGCTGAGCTAAAGCACCACCAAACTGTTACTGCACTTCTTCAATGCTGACCAAAACTGCAGTACTGGAAAATAGATTTTTAGGTTTTCCAACATCTATTTAGATAACTTATTCTTACAACTAATAAAATAAAAAAATAAATAAAAATGAGGCAGTGCATGTTCTTGCAGATAATTCCTGGGCATAGTACAGGGGTGGAGGAAGCCAAGGCCACTCCCAATTGACAGCCTTGAGGAGCCCCTCACCCTCTAACCAGGCTGGGGCCTTGCTCTCCCCTCGCTGCCATGGCTGCAGCTTCAGGGCAGTTTTCCAGTGATTGATACAACCAGTCAAGATACATTTCATGGAAAAAAGTGTACTGAACCAAAACCAGGAGCTAACCCCACCTCTGGTGTGAACCTATTATGATCCTGGCAAATACTCTTGCAAATATTCTAGCTTTTTAGGGAGGATAGAAGCATATATAAAATGATAAAACCAGAGAAATAGTCAGTAAACAATTTCGGGATGAGAATAAAAAGAACACCTAGTGAATTCAGCCTTTTATCTTTTAACGTTGGTTTGCATGATGCTGTTGCTCCTTGCATACACCTTAGACACTTCTGCTGAATAGTCTAGAGGAAAATAATTGCTGGAGGTTCAGCTTGAACAAAAGCAGGAGAGCCATAACACAAAGCAAATGTCTGACCTAAGCCTGATGCTCACTTTAATTCAGATCACTGACTTCTTTTTTCATTTGCTCACTAAAATAAAAAATAGAACCTCCAAATGATGTTTAAAAAAAATATCACCAAGGTAACATGGAAACTAATTTTAATAAACATTGAGAAGACAAAGCAGAATGTTTGCTCTTAAATAGATTGCCACAAAGTCCTGCAGAGATCTAGGCAGTGAGTTATAGAGCCAAGGGATGGGAGAACAGCAGGGTCTCTTCTGTACTCCTCTTACAGTCTAAAGGTGTAAGCTCTGCTCTACTAAAATGAGCAATTCCTACTCAGCCTGAATAATTTCAATGGACAGAAGACAACCAGAGTCTCTCTAATGACACACTAAATGTCATGGCCAGTGTACTTTGGTTTCACATCTCATAAAGGTTTTTTTATCACAAGTTACACCCAAAGAAGTTCAAGGTCCAAAGACACTCCACAGCATCCTCCTATAAAAAAAATCCTGCCCTGCACACTGATTGCTTTGGTTTGGAAGCTGTGTTTCCAGAACAGCCAAGTACAACAGTTTAACTTTCTGCCTTGAGCCAAGACCAGTTAGACTAATCCCTGGCACAGTAAATTAAAAACTTGGCAGTATTGATTCCCCAATACCCAACTATTCTGGGTTGGGTGCTCTCAGAAAGCTGAAGGTGCCTCCAATACACAGTTCAATGCCTCCAATGCTCAGTGTCTCACCAATTTCCTTGCCCCCAGGTGGGAGATGAGTACGTACAGCAGCTGCTCTCACTAACACAAGGCATGTGCCTTCATTGTTCTACCTGACAACATCAGTAACACACAGAAGCACTGTCAGTGTGATGCCCCAGGAGCTGTCCCAATACACACCTGCCACCTGCTCTCCTGCACCACTAACAACCCCTCAGAAAACAGGTTCTTCCCTTGCTTTCCCAATTCTCCATGCACTTTCTGTATCAAGTGTACAGCACAGTCAGCTCAGGAGCCTCCACACGATCAGCAGTAGGATTGTTGGGTTTCTTCATGCTATAGAAAAGCAGCTAGTTTCCTGTTAATGACCACAGCCCCTGGGTTGGGGACAGACCCCCCAGCATGGCACTTGTTAGCTGGTGGTCACTGGAATATTGATGAGGCAGGAGGGAAACTTGTTTTGCTTCAACTTCAGCCACACAGGAGGGCTGGAGGCTCCTTCTGCTGGAAGTTGTAACTCAACACTTCCTGCCCCTCTCTAGACCTCAGCATGTCACATGTGAAACACAGAAGGCTGTGAGGGTTTCCAATATTCCCATTCCTCCTACCTCACTTAAGGACAAAGAAACACTCTTCCCACTTAATCTCAGGTGTACTGAAAGCTCGAATTCTACTTTCAAGGGTTTTCTAATACCAGATGAATGCATATTCAATCTGAGCTGATGGCAACAGCCTCCAGTCTCCACTGGTAGTGCAGATGCTCGTTTGTGATTACTATGAAATGAATTCACATGGTACTACCTTTGCTTCCTTTCTAATAATTTATACACTGTTCTAGACTGTCCTGAGGCCCAAGTTGTTGCTTACTCAACAGAAATATAAATATTTTAAGTCTCTTGTCACATACAGGCAACTCTCATTTTAAATTCATGCACTGCACAGAGGTCTAAGAACCTACTCATTTGTTCCAAAGGTTTGGCTGCAAGTACATGGTTATAAATGATTCAACAGATCATTCTTTGTTTATCTGTTCTACAAAATAAAAAAGCAAGCAAAACACCCAGGGAGTGTTCCTCAAACACAGACGAACAGATGAGAACCCCCTCAAATTATGGGGAGTGGGGGGCAATAACTGTGTGCTCTTTGTGCTGATACCAGTGACACTCTGTGTAAACAGAGGTGGGGTTTCCAGCCACTGTGCTTCCTCTTGGACCTGGTATAAAGGTGCACAGTGAACACTCAGCTCCTCACTGCCGTCTCTATCTGTGCTGATTTACCTGCTTCAGTCCAGAAGACAAAGAGCACAAATGGCATTCTCCACCCGCAGCATCCAGTGGGGCACGAGCAGCCGTGTCCAGCCCTCTGCACCCAGTGTCAGTAGTCTGACCTCCAGGAGAATGTCCATCCAGAAGATCCAAGCACCCAGTGTCTACGGGGGAGCCGGGGGCTATGGCACCCGCATATCGACCAGCACCAGCTCTGGCCAGGGGCTCGGAGGGAGCCTCCAGTTCAGCATCACTGGGAGTGATGTGCTGCTCGCTGGCAACGAAAAATCAACTATGCAAAACCTGAACGATCGCTTGGCTGCGTACCTGGAGAGAGTGCGCTCGCTGGAGAAGTCCAACTCCCTGATTGAGATGCAGATCAGGGAATGGTATGAAAAGAACTCCATAAGCACAGGGCAGGACTTCAGCTCATACTTCAAAACAATTGAAGAACTCCGAAATAAGGTAAGAGATCACAGAACCCTCTATAAATACAGGAATTGCAATTATCAGTGTGAGAGAGAATAATCTGTTGTAGAAAATGTACTTTTCCAAATTGTAATTTGCCCAGCTGAGAAAAAAAACTAATTTTGATCAGCTACAAATTAGTGACAGATTTTACATAATATGTAATATCAGATTTATGCCTGCAGTTGTGAGTAATCTCATACCTGAAAAATCTGTGACTCAAAATTAACTAGTTCTATGATATTTGCCTTAGGTGACTTTAATTAGAGAAAGTACTAATGGTAATCTACATATTTAAATATAGTTTAGCAACAGTCTGTTTCAAAGTGAGGTTTTAGAAAAGAGGGCAAGCACTCAGAAAAAAAATTTACAATCACTACTTAAAATTGTAAATTACCACTGGAAACAATGAAATATTCCCAGCAATCAACTGACAGGTTTGTCAAATCATGTTTCCAGAACTTCTTTCAGTCTTTCCCCTTTTATTTTTTATCAGTTCTACCTCCCAGCATTTAAAAGCAGATCCTTTCAGAGAACAGTTCATCCCAACTATTGGGTACACTTATGTTACGGCAGGACAATTTGCTTTTTGAACAGCCCTAATTCCTTTCATGCACTTCAGATGGAACTTAGCTTTAAACCCAGCTGACTAACAGCTAAAGTGAAGGAGGATGAAGTCCACATACAGTATTCATTCCCAGGAAAGGATCAAGTGTGAATTTCTATGCAAAGTTTCATTGCTTGTCCATCATTCTCTTTAGATTTCTGCTGCCCAGATGGAAAATTCCAGGCTTGTCCTGCAGATCGACAATGCCAAGCTGGCTGCTGACGACTTTAGGCTAAAGTAAGTTCCATAATTTTATATCAATTCTATTTCGTGCTCCTCTTATTTAGGAAAGCTTCAATTTATTGGAATCGGTGCCAAGAAATGAACATTTTCCAACTTTAAGTTTAATGAAAATTTCACAATGACTGTGGTAGTTACTGATTCTAACATTTACTCCAAACTGTTGCATTCCAATGATGACAAAAGGCACCTTATTGCACAGGTTTGAGAACGAACACCTGCTCAGGCAGAGTGTGGAGGGCGACATCACTGGACTGCTCCGTGTCCGTGACGACCTGACTCTGACAAAAGCTGACCTGGAATCCCAGATTGAGAATATAACTGAGGAACTCATTTTCCTTAGGAAGAACCACGAGGAGGTGAGAGCAGCTGAGCACTGCCAGGGAGAGGGGTTTTGAGTGGCAAACACAAACAGCATCACTAAGAAGCATTTCTATCCTTCCTGGAAGCAGCATTACCTTGTGTGGCCCTAAGGGACATTCAAGCTGTCAGGGATCAAAGGCCAGGAATGAAGGAGTAAAGGTTTTCTCCAAGAATAATTTATGGCTTAAGAATTGCTACCCCAAAAAGTACATAAATGGGAGCCATGACTTCTGCCCTCATTCCACAGGTCCCGTACTGAGGAAATAATTTATATACATTTGTCTATCATATAACATTTATTGCTATAAAGTAAGTAAACTTTTCTAAGGTTAGGTGCACTAAACAGCATTTACAAGGTGATTAAGTTGTCTTGCCTCGAGGTACTAAGGATTAGTCCTATGTGTGTAGATGTTGAGTTTGTGTCTAATGCCCAGCAGCAAGAGCTCCCTGCAGCTGGTGCTAACACAGCCACCATTGCTGCAGGACTGTGACAGGCTGCGCAAAGAGGCAAGCGGCTCGGTGAACGTGGCGGTGGATGCTGCTCCCGGCATTGACCTCGCAGCCATTATGGAAAACATGAGAAAGCAATACGAGGAAATGGCAGAAAAGAACCGCCAAGAAGCCAAAGAACATTTTGAAAAGCAGGTAAAGTCAACTGCTTAAACATCAGCAAGAACCTCAGTCATGCCTGGCTGCAGTTCACAGTCCCTCCATTCCTCATTCCAGACAGCAGAACTGAACCAGGAAGTTGCCCTCAATGTTGAACGGCTGGAGGTCCAAAGGAAAGAGATCACAGAACGGAGACAGGTCTTCCAGAGCCTGGAGCTGGAACTACAGTCCCTACTGACCATGGTAAATAACAAAAAGCAAAATAAGGACTGTGGATAGCAGAGAGTTACCCAGATAAATAGAGGAATGAGGGGTTTAACAATCAAAATGTTATTTTAACAAAAAAAATCTATCTTCTGAATAATATGTCTCTGTTCTTCCCATGAACTATAGAAACAGACCCTGGAAGGCTCTGTGGATGAAACAGAAGCACGGTACAGTTACCAGCTCGCCCAGATACAGGGAGCAATTTCCAGTCTGGAGGCTCAGCTGAGGCAGCTCCGAGCTGACATGGAGGCTCAGAACAATGAGTACAGCGCCCTACTGGATGTCAAGACTCGCTTGGAGATGGAGATCGCCACGTACCGCCGGCTGCTAGAGGGAGAGGAAAGCGGGTGAGCACACACATGGCTTTGCATGTTGGTTTGGTTTTCGTGTCAAATCTGCCTCTCTCCAACTGCTTTGGGGTGGGGGAAATCCATTTCTCAGTTCTCAGCCACAGAATCAGAGCAGGCTGCTGTTCAGGCTGGGCTGCAGAAACTGCTGTAGAATTTTGAAGTGGGGTCTCCCAGCCTACAGACTGTCATTCTATGAGCTGGGGAGTTGAGTAGATGTTCACATGCCAGGAACACCAGTAATGCAGTTTTGAATCAACCTGTCCATGTGGGTTAAGCAGAAAGTGGAACTTCCCTCCAGATTCTACCTGTTCAGCTGTTCTGGCTCCGTAACTAGATCAGGTGTACCTGCGTGAGCTGAAGTCCTCGCATTGCAGAGATGAGTCTGCACATTAACTGCACCTACAGCTTATGCTTAGCAAGTTTCACTTTGATTGAGAGAACTCATTTTACTGAGTTATCTCCTGATTAAATGTCTTGATGAAAGGGGATTAGCTGTCCTGATCAAACACTTAGGAAATGCATAAGGATGTTTCTTCAGTACATGAGTTGCCATATATTTACATTTTCTAATTTTTAACTTGAACAGGCATTTAGAATCGATAGCGTCAATAGCAGAGGCTGAAAAAGGTATGTCCCACCAACTTCTTTCTGTTTTAATGGCTGCCTGTTGAAATGTTATGGAATGAAGTAGCCTGATATAAAACAACAGCTTCAAAGCAAATAATCAGCCAGTGGAATCTCACATCAAGAAAGCAACCAACTGTAGGGTTATCTTATGGGGACTATACAAACCTGGGTTTATATATACAATTCAGGTGCCCAGTGTAAAATCACAGACTCACCCATTCTATGATTCTATGACTCCTCACAGAGCCTAGAGAACAACAGAGTTACTAAATTCTCCTCTGGAGAACTGCAGAAACATCTGCTTCTCCCTGCTGGCTGCACAGAGAGACTGAGGCTTCCAAGTAGCATATCCAGCTTCATAGCAAAAATTGCCAATTTGGTGTAAGTCTATTCCAAGGTTTTAGGTCTACAAGTCTGTGCTAAACTGAAGCAAAACTATCAAGAGCACTAGAGAGTTATTGAACCCAGTGCCCACTACAGTCTATGGGCAACACACTCAATATCCAAAAGAGGAGAAGCCACACGCTGCACACTGCAAAAGTTTACCTCAAGGACCTGTGGATTGAAGATGCTTTTTGCTAATTCCTAATGGACTGCTACTACTGCAGCAACATTATTCCGTCATTGTACACTGCATTTAATTAATTCTCTTTTCAATTTCCTTAACAGAATCGAGTAAATTAAAGAAGATCAAGACAATAGTTGAGGAGGTGATTGATGGCAAGGTTGTCTCCTCTGAGGTCAGGGAGGTTGAAGAGCAGATGTAAATGGCACCAGCAGAGGAGATGCCTCTGAGTTTCCTGGAGCTGCTGCCAAAACTAAAAGGTTTACAAAGAACCGGATCTAATTCACCCTAAACCCCAGAAGGGTTGAAAAATGCCAAATTATCAAATCTTAAACAATTTTTGTTATTGTGGTTTTTGTGGGGGAGCATTAATAAAAATCTGTAAGTCACAACATAAAAGACTTCGAGTTTACTTACACAGTGACTAAGTACCTTGATGAATAAAAAATCAAATCAGCCTGGTATGAATGTATAATTGCTTCCAACACAGATAAAAATGGAAGTATTAGGTTTTTAAAATGCATTGAGACATCAGTTCAGCACATCTCTTCTGAATGTGAACTCCCACTCAAACATAAAGCACCTTCACTTCATTAAAACCTGATTTTCAAATAAATAAGAAGTGTCAATTTGCTTTTCATAATATAGTAACATGAAAAAATAAATTGAAGAAGCCTATTGGATATTTTTCACATTCTGTGAATGATTGTGTGACCAGGGACTACAGCAAGCCAAGATACCTCATCAATAAGAATATATTTGAAATTATCCCTATTTCTCTCAAACCTTTCTGTGCCAATAATGTTCCCTGTCCCATAGGGAGGCCCCTGTGCCACACCTGGATCATCAGTCCCAGGAGTTTACATTTTCCTCTTGAGAACATAAACACACAAAGCTCTTCCCTATGAAACCTCACCTGTCCAGAGGTATTTACTGTACATAAACAGCTGCCAAAGAATTAATCCTCTGCTTTCTCTGCCCCAAGTCACTGAGACCAGGCTATCAGCTCATTTCCCCAGAAATGCTTTACTTACACCTTTGATCTTCCACTCCTTTCTGCGCCCAAAGCACCCCATGCTTCTGGGTGCGGATAAATCAAAAATTAACGCATTTCAGTTGACAAATCCAATGATATAATTAAGCCAGGACAAAGGAAAAACAATTTTCCATTTATCAAAATAACTTCAAAAGAAAAATATACTGGCTTGGGAGGGTTCCCATGCCCAAACCTGCACCCAGAAGAGCTACATTTGATCGTTATATTCGTATTATAAAAAGCACCAAATACAGAAATTGGATTTCTTATTTTGAGATAACAGCAAACTATTTAGCAGACACAATGGTCAGTTCTCAGCTCCAAAGTACAAACTCTTACATGCTATAGACTATATGATATAGACTATAAGCATATCACTCTAACATATTTCAGTGATGAAATGGTTAGGGCATAAGTCTAGTTCCAAATCCTATTTGGTATATTTATATTTTCATATTAATAATCACCCTGCAGCAGCTCAGTGAACATCCATGTGTCCTTGCACACCTGATGGTCACATTTCTAACTTCCTATCAAGCATCCAGGGGCACTAATTCAAGAGAGGCTCCTGCCAGAAGAGCATTATGAAAAAAAGACATTCCTGCCACACATGCTGGGAAGCAGGGATCAAAGAGATCACTCTGCTGACTTAGCAAACTCCTGTAATAACAGCCCCAAACCCAGGAAGCACTGGATCTGTAATGACAAAACAATTACTTAGAAGGGATTTAAATGCGAAAAGAACTTTTTGTGCTCCATTGCACATGGTAGAACACAATCGTGATGTCTCAACTCTACTCCACCCATTTCCCCTCATACAAATACCTGGAGGGCATCAGATTTCCACTCCCATTGGCAATTTCAGATGGCACATATCATTTCGGTTGGTCAGAACGTACTAAACTGACGTCCCCTCCAAACAGGAGGGAGAGAGACAGTGAAAGCTCTCCCCAGGAGGTGGGGACTCCTACTGAAACACCCACTGCCATCCCTCTATAAAGCTGACCCTGCTCCCGCTCTGCCCTGCTCTCTGTTGTATCCTCCACGGGGCAGATACGGGCACCTCGAGCACCATGGCCCTTTCCACGCGCACAAGTGGCGGGCCCCAGCAGTTCTCCTCTCGGAGCGGATTCGGAGGGGGATCTCTGAGGATGTCCAGTTCTAGTGGTGGAGGAGGCTTCGGTGGCAGCGGGCTTGGGTTTGGTGGGGGGTCTGGTGGAGGGTTTGGCACAGCTTCTCTGTTGGGTTCAGGCTCTGGCTTCGGTGGGGGCTTTGGGGGCAGCTCAGGATTTGGGAACAGCTTAAGCAGTGGTTTTGGTGGAAGTCTTGGAGGTGGTTTGGGTGGTAGCTATGGAAGTGGCTTAGGTAGTGGGTTTGGGGGAGGTTTGGGAAGTGGTTTTGGCAGCAGTTCAGGTGCAGCTTTTGGAAGTGGCTTTGGTGGTGGCTTGGGGACTGGTTTTGGAGGTGGGTTTGGCCCTGCTGGTGCTGGTGATGGTGGCATTCTCTCTGGCTCAAAAAAAGAGACAATGCAGAACCTCAATGACCGTCTGGCTGCCTATCTGGACAAAGTGAGATCTCTGGAGGATGCCAACACTGACCTGGAGCGCAAAATCCGTGAGTGGTATGAGAAAAGTGGCCCTGGCACTGGCACCCCTGGATCTGGGAATGACTACAGTAAATTCTACCCCCTCATTGAAGATCTTCGAAACAAGGTAGCAAAGCAATGTATTTAATTTATCTTTATATTTGTAACTCACTTAATACGATGAATGAAAAGAACAAATTTCTTTGGGAATCCAAGAGCACATTTATCCTTTGGTACTGACACTTGCAGTGAACTCTGTCACCTTGCACTGGTGACATGTGCTGAATTTTTCCTGTACATTAAAGCAGTTCTGTAGCTGTGTCACACAGTGATTTGTCTGATTTGAATAAAGCAGAAGGCAGTGATGGAATGCAGTTCTACAAAACCTTGTAGAGCACAAAGTTTAAAGACATTACAAAACCATGAAGCCTTTGGGCTGTAACAACATTCTCTGAACACTGTTTCTATTCTAGATCATCAATGCAACCATCGACAATGCAAGGATCATTCTGCAGGTCGATAATGCCAGACTGGCTGCTGATGACTTCAGACTGAAGTAAGGATATCTTAGTGCTACAAAACTCTTAATATCTTAAGGAAAAAGTTATTTTGTACTAAAAATCTCTTTCCTTGTAGAATACTTGTAATATAATTACTAAACAATATTATAATACTTATGTGTATTAAGTTTTCATATTAAAGCTAAAATTCAATACATTAATAGTTTGCATTTGGCCGCATTGGCCATGTAAAAAAATAATGTTTAATCCCTTTATGCACAGATATGAGAATGAAGTGGCTCTTCGGCAGAGTGTGGAGGCTGACATCAATGGTCTGCGCAGAGTCCTGGATGAGCTGACCATGACCAGGGCAGATCTGGAGATGCAGATTGAAAGCCTGAATGAAGAACTGGCTTATCTCAAGAAGAATCATGAAGAGGTTTTTATTTCCTTTGTGAATTCATATCAAGACACATGAAATTGTGAAACATCAAATTAGTCTCTTATTTAAGCCAGTGGGAGTTCCTGGGTTTCATTATTGGTTTTGTTTGCTGTTATTTTTTGAGTTTGCTAAGTGAAAGAGTACGAGAAACAAGCCGGAGATCCTTGTTGAAGCAGAATTTATATCACATATATTTCTTTACATATGTTTTGGTAGAACTATTTTGCCTTTTATTAACAGAACCTTCTCTTTATTTTCAATCTCTCCAGGAGCTTCAGGGGATTCAAAGCAGTGAATTTGGCCAAGTCAGCGTGGAAATGGATGCTGCTCCAGGGATTGACCTGACCAAGCTTCTGAATGATATGAGGGGACAGTACGAAGTCATTGCTGAGCAAAACCGTAAAGAGGCCGAGGCGTGGTTCAATGAAAAAGTAACAACCAGAGAGAGAAAACTCAGCAAAATGCATGGGAAAATAAGTTCAATACTTGGAACAGTAAAATTACCCCCCATTCTTCCTTGTCATTTCAGAGCGGGGAGCTGAAAAGGGAAATCTCCACCCATACTGAGCAGCTCCAGTCGGGAAAGAGCGAGATCACAGATTTAAAACGGACTCTCCAGAGCTTGGAAATAGAGCTGCAGTCTCAGCTCGCCATGGTACGTTCTGAGAAGCTGCTGACTGCGCAGAGCCAATTCAGCAACTTTGAAAGTCTTTTTAGACCTTATCCCATTCCATAGGACTGAGGATTTGCATTTATTTACGATTAAGTCCTATATTCTTTTAGTGCCTAAACAGCAGTAATACATCTAACTGGATTGCAAAGAGCATGTCACAAAGCAGATGAGTTTTTACATGATATTTAGGGAAGCGACAAGGGACAGTTTTCAAACTGGTGTTTCCAAAAAGAAAATAAAACCTTCTAAGTAATGCAACTGTACTCACTGCCTTAAACTACTTCAGTTGGTTTTGTAATGAGATTTCTTTCCTTAACCAGAGATTATTTAATATCCTTACACAGAAAAAATCCCTGGAAGACACTTTAGCAGAAACAGAAGGTGGTTACTGCGCTCAGCTGTCACAAATCCAAATGCAGATCGGGAACCTGGAGTCCCAGCTTTTCCAGGTCAGGGCTGACATGGAGCGCCAGAACGCAGAGTACCAACAGCTTCTAGACATCAAGACCCGTCTGGAAATGGAGATTGAAACCTACCGGCGCCTGCTGGACGGCGAGTTCGTGTAAGGAACAAATTGACACAAAATATCTCCTTGGTTTATTTTCTGTAACATAATCCTTTGGTGGGGGGCAAGGGGGAAGAGGTAAAATAAGTGGAACATTCTCCAAGCAACGCTAAGGCACGTACGGAGATCTGAAAAATCACTGTGACTGAGGAGAGTGAGCCATTCTACTCAGTATTTAAATAACCTATCAATGTCACCGTGAAAAGGGAATTTTTCCCGATCCTATTGAACACCCCATAATAATGCATGTCTCTGACTCCCTTTTAGGGGTGCTGGACAGGCAGTTACATTTGAAAGCTCATCCCTGACAGGGTCCAAATCTCAAACACAATCACTGGACTCTTCTCAAGGTAGGTAGAACTTGGCTGAATAAAATTTTGTTTCTAAAGTCGTTCTTATAAATCAAATAAAACATGTTATCCTGTTTTGTTATCCTGTTTAACTACATCATAGAGCTCATTAAGATCAGAAGCCAATTAGAAAGGAAAAGGGCATACCTGGTCATGTGCTGCTTTGGTTTATCATTTTTAACACATTGATAAATATTTTTTGTTTTGTTCGTGATTATTAGATCCAACCAAAACTCGAAAGATCAAGACAATTGTTGAAGAAGTGGTAGATGGAAAAGTTGTTGCATCCCATGTTAAGGAAGTTGAAGAGAAGATATGAAGCACAATCTGATGTGGCAAAGGATCCATTTGCTCCAAGCCAAAATGGATAAATAATGTTATTCTTTTGTATGAAGTGATAAAACATTTAGCTTTGTACTAAGACTCTTAGATAAGACAAAGTTGGCACTTTCATTCCTTGCAGATATGCAGTATATTTCCTGCTTCACTCTATCAGCATTACCTGTATGATTTCCACAGTGTTCTTTAAAAATATCATCAAATCTCTGTTCAAAAACCAGAAATATGAAGCCCATACTTAATCACATTTGCCTTTTTATAATCTTTAGTAATCAACAGATAAAATAATTTTGCTGTTCTAACCTCTTTTTCCAGTTTTCACCACTAATAAAAAGGACTCAACAAGCTTTAAGGTATTAGTGTCCCTTCATTCTCCATGACCCTCTCCAGCTGTGTGGTGAGCCAGCAATAAAATATGAACATTGAAAGCAGCTAGAATTCAAAATTCCATAAATCCTAGAAAATATGCAATTGCTTACACCTACCTATCTTTAGCCTTCCAGGATGTCATAGCGAGATGTTCCCTTTACACCTGAAACAAAAGATAAAAAAATAAGGCATTAGTTTATACCATCCCAAGTCCAATACCTTGTGTTTGTCTGATGGATTCCTAATGGTTTTCTTATGTAACTGTTCTCATTCCATCAATGACAAACATTGCCAATATTTTGGGTTTGGAACTACAGAGAATGAGGATAATTGAGACACTTGTAGAAAAGAGAGTAGACAACAAAACCTTTCCATCTCAGTCCAGGTCAACTGGAAGACAGTCAGCTAAGGAAAATAAAATCCAAACACAGGATCCTTTCACATGTGCCAGCAGACACAGCCAAGAATAGAGAAGCCTTTTCACACCAGGAGACTTTTCAGTGGTACAATACTTTGACTTCTAAAAAGATGCATGTCTTGTAAAAGCTTACTGCCTGTTTTATCATTTCACTGATGTATATTCTCATTTAGAGCCTAAAATGCATTTCGCTCTTTGGTAAATTTTAAATTTTTATTGAAATCGGAAACTTTTTACTGCATATCTGATATTGTGCACTACTGAAAAAAAATTAAGCAAGAGGTAAAATGAAATAGATAAGAGCCATTCTTAGCAGACAAGATCATTGGGATCACACAGTGCTCCAGTGAGCAGGAAACAAAGAATCACAGTACAGCAGACAACCTGTGCTGGACCTGCCTGGGAGCTGTCAGGAAAAGGGCAAGAACCCCACACACACTGTGTGTTGTGTGTACTGCGCACACCAACACCTGGCACAGGTACTGAAACACCAAGAGACAACCCAGACCCTTTTTCTGACAGCAATAATGTGTCTGAAGTGTACATTCTCCAGAACTTTGCCCTCTGTAGAAGAAGAGCCAAAGTCCTTACCGCAAGTTGCACCAGCACTACTCACCACCAGTAGTGCTGGTTCCTCTCCCTCCTTGTGTGTTTCTGCCCACAAAAGAGGATGCCCAGGAGCCCAGCTCGTTTCTGAAATGGGACAGTGCTCAACACTGGGTCAGGTCAGCCACTCAAGGCTTCATCTCACTGAGTCTCAAATACCTTCAGGGATGGAAATTCTGTGACATCCCTAACAATGGTGGAGGCACCTGCCAGCAGCACTGCCAGTAACCCAGGTTTGCTGCTGGAAGGCTCTGCCCTTCCACGTCCTCTTGCCAGCACAGTTCATGCTGGGCAGCTGCAACTTTATCCTTTGCTTTCTCCCTTTTACTTTCACATTTCTGAGGTTATAAAACCCCACAGTTACAGTGTAACAAAAACATTAAGACATTGATATATTCGTTTCGGCACATAATATAGGAATAGTTGTTTTAGTGCTACCCTTTGCTGTATTAACCTGCTGGCAGGACGGGCTGACAGGCTCAGAGCCCCCCGCGCTCCCTGAAATGGGCCGCTGCCGCTTTAACGGCCCCGCGGCCGCAGCCCCGCGCCGCCGGCAGCGGAGCCGAGAGCCGGGGAGGATGGGAGGAGGAGGAGGAGGAGGATGGAGCCGGCTCGGCTCCGCCGAGAGATCAGGGCAAAGTATGAATCGCTCATCACCCGAAATCAGATAAAGACCGTCAGCTCAGCAAGGACGCAGGTAATGCCTCCTCACAGCCACACACCTTGCAGAGTACGGAGCCATTCCCTGGCCGTACAGTTCCTCCCGCAGCCTCTATGAGGTACAGTAATTCCTTTCAATGCAGCAGATTTTCGGGGAAGGGATGTGGATTGTACCGCAGTAAGATGTGAACTAGAAGAATCGGAAATAGATTTTGTTAAGGGTATGGATTCACGCTGAACGAATGCTGTGTAATTCATCAGGATGGGTTTTTTCTGTCCCTGCAGCCGGGCTATTGCTGGGATTTAAGGGATGATGACACAGGCTGTAGCACGGTAACCTCTAGCTCCATGTAGCTATCTCAGAGGAAGAAAAAAAATCCTGAAGAGAATCCTTTTATATACAGCAATCTTTGCCATTTTTAGCCCTCTAATAAAGAAAACTGTACCTTCGCAGGAGCTATTTTCTATTGCTCACAGTAAAAACTGTGTTCTGCTCTTCAGCAAGTATCAGCTGTTCTCTCATACAGCTTGATTAAATGTTACCAACACACAATGCTGCTGTTAGGGATTGCCATACAAACAGCTCTCAACCCAACTGAAATAAAATGGCAAAACAATTTTGAGCCATCAAATGTAAAAAAATTCAGGGGTGGAATCAGGTATTCTGTCACCTTGTACTCAGGTATTGCATGAATCCAAGAGGTTTGTTTTAAGGACAGGCCAGATGCTGCTGCAGCCTGGCTGATCCACCAGCAGTGCCAGACACACGGCAGCTGCACACCCAGCAGCGAAACCAAGTTTAGCTTTGTGTTGGCACAGAGCAGCCAATGTACATTGGTTTGTTTCTGTCACACAAATTCTGCAGTACCCAGGCAAGAAAGAGAAAGCAAACAACATTGAGGGTTCACTTGTGGAGGAGCCAAACCTAGATTTTTCACAAAAATTATGGTCTGGTGAAGTTGCAATAGGTCAGTATGTACAGGGGAACAAAACCCTTATTTTCCTTAGTTTGTAAGACCTGAATTAAAGAGGTTCTTTTCTTAGAGTCAATGTCATCATAAGAACCTGCATAAAACAGTAAAATATGCAGAAGAGCAGGTGCTGTTTCAAGGGCTTACAGCATCTTCACCACCTGCAGGGAAACTCAGACTCAAAAAAGAAAAATAACTTTCATAAGCCAAACAATCATTCTGGAAGTTACATGCAGGAACATACTATCAAAATCAAAGATAAGTCTAAATCTAAAATGACCCCACACATATCAGGATTGGTTTTTAAAAACTGCTTTTAATACGATAAAAGGAAAAACAACCCAAACCCTGACATTAAAAATACATTATAATCAAGGCACTTTATTCAAACTTGGAAGCTTGAACCATCTGCACCTCCTCTAAGCCCATTTGCTCCAGAGGTGAGTTAGGTCTCAGTACAATTGGGTAATTTGTATGAGAATTGCTCTAGGACAAAGGTGCCAGGGATGGAAATGTGGCCAACCACTTCCCACCAAACACAGAGGGATAAGGGCTTTCCCTCTACACAGTACAGAAAATATTAACTCCTCACTGTGAGCTTTAACACATTTATACAACTCTTACAAAAATTCCAACCAGACATTTTTATGTGTCAATTTATTATCATTATTTGGATATTTTTAATATTGTTATCTTTTGTATGTCCCCTGTAGTTAGAAGAAGGTACAAGTAAAAGAATGGACAAAGATGCAGAAGCACTAAAGGCAGCCAGAGCAGAGCTGTGTGAAGCCCGACGGCAGTGGCACCACATGCAGATTGAAATTGAGTCTCTCCATGCTGTGGTAAGAGTCAGAAACTAAACTTGAAATCTAACAGAAAAAATGTGCTTGTGCTTGATGTAAACTACCCCACAGTCAATTTCTGTGATAGTCACAGCCACCATACAGCAGAAATCCATCACAGGAATGCTCAGCTTTGGGGTCTCCAGCTCCTCACAGAGCCTTCACTCACACACACTGACCCAGCACATTCTGGAGCAGGATCTGCCACCCCAGACACATGTTGTGTCCTATTTTCACATCTCCCAAGCACACATGTGCATGATACTCCCCCACCAAGCTCCTGATCATTCCACCTTATCAATTCACAGCATGTTTGTGACTTTTTTTTAATGTGTGGACCAGATTTATCAATTCATTTGTGATAAAATGTCAGCAGTTTGCTCAATTCAGCAGTACAGAAAAGCTCCAAGAGCACACAGACACTTCATACAGCACTGAGCTGGACATTGCTTAACTGTAAAATCAGAGATCTGTAAACTCAAAGTAGTGGGTTGCTGTGCAAGATGTGGCTACACTTTCATCTGATCTTAAATTGCCACAGAGTTTACTGGAAAATTTCTCAGCCAAAGTATTACCTTGAAAGCTTTACTCCTGTTCTTAAAGAATAATCTTAAAAGAACTGATGTAAAAATATACAGTTTGTTAATGAAACCATGTATGTGTATAACCTCTTTACACACAAACTTTCCAAATCCAAAAATATTACTTAAATTTCACAGGAAAAGGGTTTGGAACGTTCGTTGCGGGCCACGGAGCAGCAGTACCACATGCAGCTACAAAATTTGGAAGGCGAGATTGAATGCTTGGAGAAAGAGCTGTTGGAAGTGAGAAGGGGGATTGAGAAACAGCTTCGAGAGCACGAAATCCTCCTGAACACAAGGATGAAGCTGGAGGAGGAGATAGCGACATATCGCAGTCTGCTGGAGCAAGAAGAGAGCAGGTACTCACTGCTTAGAGAAAAAGATCTCAAATTTGTCTTCCATTTATGAAGGTGTCATATAATCAGAATTGTAAATACATGAACTAAACATTAAAAAAATTCAGTATGAAATCTTAGAAAAGGTTTAATTGTAAGGTAGCTTCAGTGGCTGTGGAGTTTCTGGTGCTCAGTGTCTCACACACATTGCAGAGAGCAGCACAGTCACTGCAGCCTCGCTCGAGGCACTGCAGGTTGCTGGGGCTCTGTGGCCCCTCAGGTCTCGGAGGGTACAGGGCCAGTCCATGGCTTGGCAGGGGGTCCATGTCTCACACCAGCACAGATCACTGCAGGAAACTGCACAGATATTGTCAGTAACCTCCTCCAGTTCTGGGCTCAGAATGAGAAATCCCAACAAATAGTTAATGCAATCAAACAGAACTTCTCGTGATTATCAGTTTTTTAATTTTTTCACAGATGTTTATACAAGAAGTTTGGAATTAAAGCAGTGTTATTAGATGCCTGTAATCATTTTTATTTTTGCAGGTTCCATTGCTCAATACCTGCCCAGAAGGATGACAAAAAGCCCAGCACTAGCAAGATCACCTTTATGCTGCCTTCAGGTGGGTTTCAGACACCTTTTCCTTAAGGGATTTTGAGCCCAACTGTTCACAACTACTGACAAATTCCTGGATATTACAAAAGGACCTTTTCCAATGTATGGGAAATACCTCCAGGTCCTGTGTACTGCCCTTGCCCTTCTGCACATTCATTGCATACCTGCATATTCTTTTACAGAGGGTGTAAAGAAGCATAAACCGAAGAAGGTGGAACTGATGACAAAAAAAGCAATCCTAGATGGAAATATCATGAAGGAAAGTGCTGAAGCTCATGGCACTGTACAGTAAGATAAACAGGAATTTCACAAAATAACAATTGGAAGTGAAGGGTAGAGGTTACGTTTCAGTAGCTTTGAATTTTCCGTTATTTGGTATCTGTTATATCATGCCCACATATCCCAGGAGCTTCAGAAGCTCAGTGAGAGCTCCTGAAGGTGCACTGAATGGCAGTGTTTAACAATACATTACATTTAAAAGTTCTTTTTATTAGTGCTGGCTTCATAAGCAAACAATACCATGCTGGTGCTTCTGATCTGTAATTTCTATTTCTGTTAAGAATGAAACTATGAATAATTCATCTTGCTAAGGCTGAAAGCAAAGAGCCCAGACCACATATGGCAAGTCCCTCTGGGGCATATTTATGCACATAAATTCAGGCTCAGCTGCTCCAACTTGCTCCTTGGAAACTCCTACGTTTCTCCAAACAGGGGAGTGAGAGCCTGGCTCCCAAGCAGGCATGTGAAAGTCTGCTAGGATGTGTTATTCACCCGAAATTACTTTAATAGTATTGGATTGCCTCATTTTATTTTTTTTCCTGCTGCTCTTTAAGCTTTTTTGTAGACTAATTTAATGTTACCTTTAAACACACTGTAGTGGGCCATTCCTAACACTGAACTGTAATCAGCAACTGAAAAAATTAATGCCATCATAAGGTCCAGCAGACATCCCACAGGTGACGTTTATTTTGTGCACGAGCTTTGTTCATCACACACTCAGATCTGCACAGGGCTACTCCACTGGGTGCAGTTTACTTGGCCAGGTGAGGCCTCAGAGCCTGACTTTCAGATCTGAATTCTGACACACACACAGAGAATTGAATCAAAGGGATTTGGGTGCCTCAATATTCCTGGATCAGCTGGCTTTTCATTTCTCCCTATTTTACTTCTGCCCTTTTTTCTCTTTAATGTAATTTAGCTCCACATTCTGAGGTTTGAGTTTGAACTAGATTTTCTCCTCCCTATTCTGAAGGTTTTCAGATGCAGGAATTCTGTCCTGCCCACTAAGGTACTGAGGTTTCTTGCAAAATTTTTGAGTGTTGATTCCAAACTTTCTCCTTGGAAACAAACTGCCTCATGTCTTTGGAGCAGTAGTTTCGTAGCCACGTCTACCTAAAAGTACAAAAACAAGAATTTAATGAACCCTCACCCTTTATTTAGCTTCTCTGGAGAATGAACCTATTTAAAAAAATGAAATCTCTGGTATCTCTCTACCATATAAAATGACTCAACACTTGATGTTGCCATTTCCCTCTGTTTTAAAAGCAGTTCTAAAGATAGATAACTAATATAGCCTAAAAAAAATCATAAATACATTTTCTTTATTGTTTCAGGACAGAAAAAGTGGATGAAGTGATTAAGGAATGGGAAGGTTCTTTCTTTAAGGACAACCCTCGCCTAAGGAAAAAGTCCGTTTCCCTGCGTTTTGATCTGCACCTGGCAGCCACAGAGGAAGGGTGTTTGCACACGAAAAAGAAAACCCTCCCTGATATTGAAGTCAGGCTAGTGATGAGGAGATCCTGCAGCATCCCATCCATCAAACCTTAACCTCAGCCAATTCCCTCAAAGTGCATCCACAATGGGCTCCGGAAATAAACTGTAGATGGACTCCCCCGGCTGCTGTCTGCTACAACCACAACATCTTACCGAGCACTTGGATCAATACAATAAAACCATACAAGTCCTTTAAAAGAAAGGGTGAAGAGCAAAGGGGTTCCAATTCCAAGAAACCCAACTTCTACTGGTTTTATACTCTGGGTGCAGCCCTTTCATTTTCTCATTATTGTTGTTTTGTAGAATTTTGCCAAATAATACAAAAATTAAACTAGTACTTTATAGTTCGACATATTCTGCCTTTGTAAAAGAGAACTTGTTTTCTCTTTCTGAAAATGAGAAATGCATATTTGCTTCTCTTAATTATTCAATATTCCATTCATATAATGACTGGTGAATCCTTGCAATAATTCATATCACAACTGTCATACTTCTAGAAATATATTTTAAAACAATACTTTCTAACAGCAAAAAATTACATACAAAAATACTCTTAAAACACATGAACTATTAACAAAGAGTTTTCTTTTAAAAGTGGCTAGTATTTTTAAATTCCTTTTTTTTCAGGCAACAAGTGAGCAAAAATGTCTTTCCTCTACATCCTTACACACTCATTTAAAAAGTGTTGTTACAATCCAGTAACATTTTAGCCATATTGTTCCCCTGATTTTGAAGCTGAATTTCCCCTGAAAAATCAGTCATTCTGTTATGCATCCAAACACCTGTACTACAAGTCTCTTAGCCAAGGCAAATTAAATTACTCTCTAATTGTTCAAATGGAAGGACTCAAACAACCATTTGAATGCTGGTATTCCATTAATTTTGTTCATTATAACAGTGTGCATTAAAATATCTTCAACAAATTTCTCTTCTGACAAACACTACTGGTAAGTGATGCTGTTTGTTGATCTAGTACATGTGACAAGTCACTGTTACACCAGGGTACCACTGTTACTACTGCAAATTAGCTGGGCAAAATAAGGGCTACAAATTCAAAGTACAATTCAACCAGACCCCATAAGTACCCCCCACTCCTACCCAAAGTAGCTTTGGGGAAACACAAACCCCACCAGACAACCCTGCACCGGCACACAGAGGAACAGCCATCCTCCTTTAAAACCTTATGGGACGCATTTCAAACAAGGACTCAAACAAGATTGTAGGAAGACAAGAATGATTGTTTGTGAGGATTCTGAAGAGGGTGGATGTCACAGCTCCCACTGGAACACTGGGATTGCTGGGGCTTAGTCTGGAAAACCCACGCACAGGATTTGCTGGATTACAGCAGCACATAAAGGATTGATTTCGGTGTCAGTATCTGCCTTATCACTTACGGCATGTGTACAAAACTGATACTGCAGGTTCTTTTGGAGTTGATTTATGCTTCTATCCTTTGTTCATGGTAAGAACAATGCATTGATATTGCCCCATCCTGTCTGTACTGTATCAAACTCGCTAATTATCCTTAGCCTGAATCGTGAGCTGATGTTACCACTTGAGTACTTGGCATCCTGAATGTATCAGCCTGCTCCAGTATTTTCACTATGCAGCTCTTTTTTGTGCTTAGACTCTGTACATTTTACAATACTTGAATTTAAACTAAGTTTTAATTGCTTTAAGGCACTTTAAACAGGGATATGAATTTACCAAAGTAAATTATAGTACTACAAAAAAAAAATGTATTAAAATGGAGTTTGTCCATGCATATTTTGTGTGTGTCGATGTCTTCTCCTTAAAAGGAGTAAAAGAGAAATGCAAAATAAAAGTTGCAGATAGGAAAATCTGTAGCCCTGTAACAAGTGTTTTCTAAGATCTTCTCTGCAATTAGAAAGACACAAATACCCTCAGAATCTTTACCATACAGGTGTGAGTGTACTCCTGCTACAAAACTTACTCTTTTTTCCTGGTAAATCCACACATCCTGGCTATTTTCTTCTCAAGTGACTTCCTGGCACTGACTTCAGTAGCTTCTACTATTCTAGGCCTGGTTCAAGTGGGCATTCTGGTTTTAACTAAATTTTCACCCCTTTCAGTAAGTATCTATTTTTCCATTACTCACAAATTACATCTCTTCAAAGATAAAGAACTCTCTTTTTTCACAAACTAGTGAACTTCCACAAGTGTCAGTGTGAACTCCATGTGGGCATCAAAATGATAACATCCTACCCACACTTTTAGATCACCTTAAAGCTGAATTGAAAAAATTTAACACTGAAGCTCAATACTATGGCAGAGAAGTCTTCATTTTAGCGTTTCTAATTAAATCCAGACCAGCTGAGCCTCTGCCAACCAGCACCTGCAAACGGCTGATGTAAAAACGAGTTTCATTTTCTCAACCTACTTCCTAGTGAATGTCTGTCCTCATTCCAGAGCTTATGAAACTGCTGGTAATTAAAACAGTTGGATAAGAATAAGTTTTTACACCCCCCCAGTGAGCACAGTGCAGTATAAACAATTCCAGTAAATCAGTAAAATTACTTATATATTGTACAGCATATTAAAAAGTGTTCACTGGCAAAACTTTTCACTATCATAAGAGAGAATTGAGGGAAAGAGCACAGTAAAAATAAAGGTGAAGAAGACAAAGTAGGGAATACATTGGCTTTGAAAATATATGATTTAGAACTATCAGTATGGAACGCGAGTTTCATTAAATGTACTTGAACACCATAATAAATAATACAAATTTTAAAATAAATACATTTAAAATAATTCAAATTATTAATTATGAAGTTAAATTTAAAATAATTAATAAATATTTCAAAATTTCAAATTTCAATTTAACATTAAATGCAATTTACACTATTGACAAAAACATGTTATTAATAAACTAGAAGAGAATGTATGAAACTAGGGGGAAACCTGGACAAAAGCAGGGGGGGAAAAGGGTTCTTTTTTACCTCTTAAAAGTATTTTCTCATCTTTTCTTTACCTTTTCTGCCCCAGTGAAGCTGGTGAACCAGTGTGACATATTTTGCTGGCTGAGGAATCTTTTCAAGTCTTGCTTTAATATCAAATTGAAGTCACAGATTATTCTGCTGCATGTCAACAAATGTCCATCGTGGGCACAGTCAGCAGAGTCTAAGCAGATGAGGGCAGAGCTCTTGTCTTTTATTTGTTCATAAAAATAAGTTTATTTAAGCATAAAAACAAACTGGGTCAGTGGAACTGTAGGCATCAAGAAAAATGGGTCCAACTTGCAGCAACCCATGTTCGGTTAGTTTTTCTTCTTTTCACCTTCTACCACCCTTTTGGGTTATGCAGGTACCATCTCCCTTGGCTTTCCTTCGGATCCATTCATATTCTCCCCCATGAATGTCTAGAAATATATGTTATTGGCTAAATGAGAGCACTTCAATGCCAAACATTCAGTTTCAACGTCAAACATTCAACATCAAATTTTCAACTTCAAGTTTCACTGCCCAAGTTTCCGTATTTAATTCAGTCATTTTGATAATTTTCAGTGTAAAAGGCTCTTAAAGCTGAATGCTGAGGTCTGGAATTCTTCATCCTCCTCACACCCTGAGCCACATGTGCTTCACCTTGTTTGATATTTGTGAGGGTTTTACCTGTGGTACTTTTCCCGATTTCTGCAAGGAATTGTGGACAATTCTACTGCTCCCAGACTACTGGGTAGTTTATAATCCTGTGTGATTCAGCAGCAGAGTGTTTTGAGTTGGTCAGGCTGATTTAGTTGACAATTATCATGTATTATCATATTTATTACCCGGGGTCCATCTCACTGCCTTCCCAGCCATTCCTAAAGCCATCCCCTTCCTCTGACCTTCTCCCACACACCGGCACCTTCCCGCTGCCCTCAGAGCTCATCCCGCTCCGCTCAGCCGCCTCTGGAAGCGCTGCCATGCCAAACTGCCATTTCGGCACATTGTGCACAGACCAGGATCCCCCAGCACTGCCAGACGGTTCACCTGACTCCATCGCTGCCTTTATGGGATATTATTCGGGCTCGGACACGACCCCGCAGCGTTTTCCCGTCGCCTCACGGCAGCGCGGGGGCCGAGGAGCCTCAGGGGCCGCGCGCAGCCTGTGGGGGGAAAAAGGCGCCAAACTCCCCTCAGGGGCTGCGCGCTGCCTTTGAGGGGGAAAAGGCGCTAAAGCGCAGCGGGCACGAGGCGCCCGCAGGCCCTCCCTGCGCGCTCGTTCTGCGCCGCAGATTCGCCACCGGCAGCCACCACTCGGGGCACTGTGACCGGGGTGAAGGGGGAAGGGGACGAGCGCGGTGCTGAGCACTGCGGGTCTGGAGCGCCTCGGGAGCCCCGCTAACACCCCGCGCCCGGCGAGGCTGCGCCTCCGTGCCGGTAATGGCGGGCGGGCCCGCCCCTCGCGCGGCGCTCGGGTTCCGAGCCCGCAGATTCGCCACGGCCCCTGGGGTCGCCGCTGTCGCGGAGGGCGCGGGGACTGCCCTGGCCCCTCGGTGGGGAGCGGGGCAGCCGAACAGGCCCCTCCGATAGTGAGCAGGGAGTCACTGGCGGGCCGGGGGCGGCACGTCGAAAGTGCGGAGCGCAGTGCGCAGGCGCCGCCGCCCCGGCCCGTGGGAACAAAGGGAGCGCGGCCGCGCCGAGCGGGTGAGTGCGGAGGGCCCGGCTGGGCTGACCGCGGGGTCGGGATGGGCCCGGCCCCGCTCCGGCAGCGCTGTGGGACTCGGGAGGGCACTCGGGCCCGGGGAGGGAGCGGTAGGGCCGCGAGATTCCCCGGTGGCCGCCTTGGGCCCGCTCAGGCTCCGCTGTCTCCCCGAGCCAGCCCCGTGTGCGATCCCGGAGCACGTCGTTAGTAGGGATTCTAAAGGAGGTTGCAGCTGTCGTGGTGTTATTTGAAGAGGAACGCCGAAAAAACCACTTCGTTACAGCGCTGTTTGACAGCGCGTTACAGCGCTCCAGTCGGTTCGGGGCTAAAAGGTTAAGAAATGCCTGTGAGACGGCAGCTGCCGGGCTCGGTGATTGTTGTATGTACCCTGTAAAGGAGATACATCATTTGGTCATTTATATATTAATACCTGATTTCTGAAACAGTGAGTGTGAAATAATGGGGTATGTTCTTTTTATTCCTTAAGGGACAAAATGCATTTATTTAGACCCCTTAATTTAAAGGTGACCTAAACCTCTGTGTTCTTGCACAGCTATGTAAGGCCAGATTCCTTGGAAAGTCCTTTATTTTTTCAAAGAGATACCTTGGTTTCTGAAAATTCTTTTGTATGTATGCCAAAAGTGACAAACTTTGACAATCGCTGGTATCGGTACCAGTTGAAGCTTCAAAGATGGGGGTGGGGGGGAAGGCACAACACTTACTAGCGTGATCTTCTTTTGTCTTGCAGAAGTGCAAATATAATGTCAGGTGGCTGAAAATTTGACTATCAAAATGTCAAGTAAGTTTTTTTAAAAAATTTTTCTTCCTTTACCTTGATGTTTTAAAGATCTGGTTCCACAAAACCTGTTTGTGAGTTGAGGCCATTATTCCCGGGATTAAATTGTAGGAAGTGACTAAACTCTTGGCCTTAAATCCTGATGTGGCTGATTCCTGGCATATTGTTTTTGTAGGAAATCCAGATATCACAGCTTCTAAATCCTGTTCGACTGCATTTTTGCTTTCCCTCCATGTAATTGGTGTGCATATAAATGCATTTTATATTCTCCAGTCTTCTGCTTGAATAAAAGGCTGGGACTAGAGCAATGGAGGGGCTTCAATTTTTCTTTCTTTTCTTTCTCCTGTATTACTTTTTGCACTTCAGTGCCAAAATGCAAAGTCTTTCAGAGCAGAATTTGTTTGTTTTTGTAAATTCCTTTAAAAATGTTGGCCACAGCAGATGCCTTAAGAATTCGTTAAGATTTTCAAGAAAAAAAAAATGTGCTTACATTTCTATCTTAACAGAAAGGCCATCCTATGCCCCACCTCCCACCCCAGCTCCTGCAACCGTAAGTATAGTGATTTTTCTCATTAACACAGAGCCTTTAGTAACTTCCCAGAAAAATAATTGTGGAGTTGCATCACCTTCCAGTATGGAAAACACAAAATTAATGTGATATGGATTGTTTAAATTAATAGAATTCTTTTTTGAGAAGTTTGAGGAAGAGAAGCTGAATACATTTGTTTTGCCTTTAAGGCTGGATCTCACAGACACTGAATTTTCTGTAAGCAGTCATTTGTCTCAAATGACTCACAGTGGGTTGCAGCAGTACTGGAATAGTTAGGGATCAACTGATATATTTGATTGTAAAACGTCCTACTCAGTCTGTGCCCAAATCGTGGGCAGACAGAGCTTTTTTCCACATTTCAGTTGTACTGAGCTGCTTTTCAGGGGAACGTAGGATTATGAAACATCCTGTTATATTGGGTCAGAATAATGAAACACTCGTGATGCCAGTCTTACATTCTTTGAAATCACTGGTATTTTTGAGTCTAGGTCATGGGAAATATTTTACTTTCTAGTAAAGTGGTGTGGCATGACACTGAGGAAAACATGAACAGGAGCTATGAATCCTGCCCAGTGACGTTCCTGGATGTACAAAGGTGCTGCGGGCAAGAAACTGTTTGAAAGCAAGCGCACATCTTTGGTCATATTTGTGAATAGTTTGGATTTCAGGACAAATCCTTCATACAGAAGAATGAGCAAAGATGCTATATTGAGATTTTTTTATTTTTTTTTTTTAACCAAAGTAGATTGGATAACTGTTACCCAGTAGTGTGTCCTTGATCTCTGCAGGACGGCAGTTAGAAGGAATGTGATCCTTCAAATTATTGTGCCGTACTTTACAGGAAGAGGCTTGAAAATTACATAATGCCTAAATACAAGTTATGTTTTTATAAGTTTACATAAATAAAACTTGCTTTGCATAGTTTGCTCAGAGTTTTCATTTTGCACACAGCGAAATAAATCTGTGGCAGTGTTAGAAGGAACATGATGGATCCACTCTGACCACTGGATTGCTGCATCGAGAGCTGTGCATACACATGTGATTCCTTTGGGATGTAGCATGGATACAGATGTTTAATGGTTCATGTTGATGTGGTACAGTCCTTCAGAAGGATACATGAAGCACATGTCGGAACTGCAACCAGTGACATGCGTTGCCCATCTCACAAGCATCTTTTCTTTTGTATTATATTTTATACTGTCCTTCAGGTGGTGGTCTGTGCTCTGTTAATACAAGTCACAAAGTGGCCAAATAACCTTGCTTGTTCTTCCACAGCCAGCTTCAGGTGCTGCAGTCAACAAAATCCCAGCAATTCTCATAACTGCTGTACTGTACCTGAAGTAAAAATTCTCCATGTGATGCAAAGTAGTTCCCTGGTAACATTTAAATCCTGTCTTGCAGAAATAAAGAATTAAGCAGACGGAGATTACAATTATCACCTGGTTTTATTGAAGAGGTGTAGTTCAACATAATTCAAAACCTGTTGTTATGGTAATACAAAAAACTGTAGTAAAACAGTGCCTTATGAAGCAGTGAATGTGTATGTCATGAGCCCAGGCATACAGATGAGCACATCAGCTGCTATGACTGAGTTAAAAGGCTTGGCAATAAAATTTCTGTTGAAGAGTGACTGTTAAAGGATAATTTTTGTCTGCACTTTTATGTTTAGAAATAAACTCCTGCAGTGTGTCTGCATTGACCTGAATCCTTCCTAGTTACTATAGTCAGCTCCTAGTACACTTCTGTTCAGTGTGTGTATGTGTCATACTTTGGCTCTTAAGAGTCCAGAACCTATTCATCAAATTTTTATAACTGTAATCTGGAACAGGTCCAGTCAACGAATCCCTGTGAAAGACTTCTTGGAATGTTTATTAGGGCTGCTGGAGAGTGGGACACTGTGGGAATGACACTTAAATGTCCAGAAATACTCCAGGCTCCTGGGAATCCTAATGGAATCATAGAACCAACACAGTCAGGACTTAATCACAATTACCATTAAGTAGTTGATCTATTTTTCCAACAAAAATCTGATTGGGAAAGGAGAGATAACAGAAAAAAGAAATTTATTTGAGGAGGGGAATACAGGGAGCCTGGTGAAACTTGAGTGTCCATTGCTAAGTGAGAAGGGAATGTAAAGAAACAAGATTTTTTTCTGTACGACTGAGGTGAGAACAAATCAATCACTTTCATGAATAAATGAAGATATATTGATTAACCTCTGAATTGTCTTGGATTTGGTGATGTGTTCAGAATAGTTTACAGTTTTTAACTTACAGATCTTACTGCAGCTTTAATGTTCCTCAGCTCTGTCAGTCTACAGCCTGCCTTACAACAGAGGGAAGTATCTGGGAATTGTCTTCAGCCACTGGCAGTGGAGCACAAATGGTGCTTTGAGAGATTTCCTCCCCTGGCCCCATTTGTTGAGAAGGCAGAATTCTGGGAAGAGAAGCAGGCAGGAATTTTCTATGATATAATAAATGTGGGTACTGGGGATTTCTGCCCCAGCACTGGTGCTGCATTGCCCCGTAACTTGCACCCTTTGGAGACAAGAGTCTTCTGAATTCTTTGGCTTGTGTTGGAAAACTTTATTAGCCATGAGCTGAATTTACAGAATACTTGCTTAAATGAGTTACACAGTTAATAGAAACAAAATCACCTATTTGAAACAGAAATTTGTAGTGACACATTTGCTTAAAAGTCCTGTTTCCTTACTAGGTTTATACTGGAGTAACTTGTGTGTGTTGGGAAGACACCAACTGCTACACCTCATTGCTTGTTTGAATTCTGGTTGCTTTTGCATGCCATATTGCAGTTCATTTTCATTTCTGTCTTTTCCTCGTTTGAGCTCATTTCTCATTCGTGTTTTTGTCTCATTTGTTTCCATCAGCAAATGCCCAGCACCCCAGGGTTTGTGGGATACAATCCATACAGCCATCTGGCCTACAACAACTACAGGCTGGGAGGGAACCCGGGCACCAACAGCCGGGTCACGGTAGGAGAATCAACTATTACATCCTCCGGCAAACACCAGGAACTGACCAGAAATGGCTTTAGGGTTAGGTTCTTCGGAGTCTTGGCTGCTGCCACTTCTTTATAAAAACAACCGAAAACAGCTTCTGATTCTTATTCCTCACCCTCCCCCCCTTCCCCTTCACTCTGAAACCTTTTGTAGGAAAATGGGCTTTCACGTCGCAGGGAAAACTGGTAATGGAATATTACGCATATGTTCAAAAAGACAGACTTTGTGGTCTTCAGTGACCACTGCATGTGTAGGAAAATGTTCTGTAGCTGGGTATGAATTCTTGGAGGGAGGGAACTGCTCTTTTTGCTGAGGTTCATTGGCACAAAAATAAGGAAGAACATTTTGCAAACTGAAGATCGTTGATAGTTGTTGCATCATCCTGTTGTGCCATGCAAGAGGTACAGGCCTTTATTTCTCTTTCCAATCTTAGTCTGGTAATAACTGCACAGTCCCAAGTTCAGTCATTATTTTTTCAACAGAAGTGTGATGATAATAAAATAGAATCCTTTTGGCTCATGTATGTGTCAGTGTGTGGGAAATGGATGTTACATTCATTTTTCACAGAGTAAACAAAGTGAGATGGAGACAAGTGATGAGGGAGGTGACAGCTTCTTTCAAACATGAATCAAGTCCTGAGCATTGTATGCAGTTAGGAAACAAAAATAGGGAGTGGAAATGTAACACTTTCATAACACAACAGAAATAGAGTAAATCTCCAATATTTTCTTAAATATCTCAAAACTTTAAGGTTTTTCCATGTAAAACTTCGTACCTCAAAACTTCTGATCAGTTTGGAAGGTGATATAAAGATTTCTCAAGGACCAAATACATGGTGCTTTTAAAGAAGTGTACTCTTTTTATGCCTCTCATATAAACCTTCTTTCAAACTTCATATATGAAGTTCATCCAGTTTATTAAAGCATTTACAGAAAGGACCTTTCCTTACAAGCTGGAACTGACTGTCCAAATGGATGCTTTCCTTATACAAGACTAAGTCAGGTTTTGTCTGAGAACTTTCATTGTTTCTGTATGTCACAAGCATACACAGCCTGCTCTGCCATGCATATCCCAGTATATGGATGGTGTCTTTAAACCCCTCTTAATTTAAAAGCATTAAACAGTTTCCGTTAATGTTTTTCCAACCCATCTGTATGTGTATCTATGTATACATTTTGGTAATGCATATACCTCATGCACATTATTTATACACAGTTCTGTATGCATTGTTCATAGAGCTCCATAAATTCAGCAAACAAAAGAGAAAACACTGTCAGGAGGAAAACTGAGTATTGAACATGGGCCTTCTGGGCTACACCCAAGTATTGATCTATAGGCCACAGCCCTGAAAGATTTTGAACCTGCTATATATTTTCATGTAAATGCTCCCACTTAATAGAACTCCTGGCAGGTGGAAGTGCTGGAAGAGTGGAGGGTTTCAGACCCTGAGTTGACAGGGGCTGTGATGTCATTGCACTGTTTTAGGAGCAGACCCTGTCAGGTGTTCTGTGGTTTGAGGGGATGCGAGGGGACCCAGCAGCTTTCCGGCAGCAGCATTAAAGCTCAATGGCCATTTGTATGGTGCCAGAACTGTGTCTGGCAGTGTAAAGCCAAAGGAAGACAAAGCACAGGAGCATGTTCCAGGCTAATTGGGACTATTCATTACAGCTTGGCTACAAGTAGAACACACATTTACCTTTTAGCTGCACAGAGTTGCTTTCTTTTCACAGAGAGTCTGTTAATAGGCTCCAAATTACCACTGACAAATTTTGCAGGCAAATAATTGCTAAAATTATTTGATAATGCCTCTAACTTAATATTTTTAAGCTTTCTTCATATCTTTTTTCACCTGTACAATAGCTACATTAAATTTGTCAAAACAGATAAAATACATTAGTCATCAGAAGTGAGAAAAAACAGCCTGCTGGGATTGGTGTTTCCATGTCAGTTCCTAAGCTGTGTAGTTCAGTGTTAAGAACATGGAGCCCTTTTGAAGATTTATGTAGTTACTGCTCTGTAAGCTTACAGAGAAGAGAGCGAACTTACATCAGAAATTATTCCTGTGAGAACCAGCTCTAGCTAGTGCTTGTTCACTTACAGACTGGGTAATTTTTTGGTGATGTTGCTTGCTTCTCTTGATGGGGGTGTGTGAATGCACAAGAATGAGTGTTTTCCAAAAACTAGTGCATGTAGAAACTGTCCAGCGATCCCATTAATGAATGGATTTATCCGGTTCTTTTATAGGCTTCCTCTGGTATTACCATTCCAAAGCCCCCCAAACCCCCAGACAAGCCCCTGATGCCCTACATGAGGTACAGCCGGAAGGTGGGTATTACAGTGTCCATCAGTAATAAAGTCAGTGTTCGTTTGTGCTAACAATTAATTGCTATGATCTTAGTTTCAGCTTCTAAACGTTGACTCCTAACAGCCTGCGCTCTCTTAAGGGGATATAAAGTACAGAGTCTGCCCTGCAGAACAAAGGCAGCAGTAGTCTGGTCACACAGTTGCCAATTTCTGGGGGGAAAATTGCTAAAATGCTAATTCCTACCACTGTCTGCTGACAAGGATCCACCCCGCCACATTCAGAAGTTCCTGTGACTTACTGACAGAACTTTTTTATATAAAGGAAGTATTCCTTGCGTTTTCTGGGCTTGGTGCAGTGCTGTAGCTGGACTGAAGAGTAGCAATGAGTGGACTTTGCATGTTCTCCTTCACCACCCTAGCCCGTGGCAACGTTTGCTTCGCTATTCTGTGAACTGTTTGACAGAAAGTAGGAAAGAGACTCTTGTGGAGTCTGGAATCTGATGGGGCATGGGGAGGGCATGGCAGCCTGGCTGAAGCGGGTGAGCCAGAAGGAATTTCTTCTACTTCTGGTAAAGTATCTTTACCAGCATGTCTGTCTTAGGCCAAAAAACATCAACACACACAAAAAAAAAAAAAAAAGTCAAGTGGTGCAGCAAGAAATTACACTGGCAGCTCTCCTTTTTTTTTTCCCTATAAAGTTAGAAACCTTTTTGGTGGAGTCAGAACTTGTTGGAACTCAGATTGATCAGCAAGACTGAAATATTGTGAAATGTTACATTCTGATCTGAAAAGCTCAGTCTCTTTGTCATAATCTACTGCTGGATGTGTTTACTCAGTAGCATTTTTTTCCCCGAGATGCAGCGATGTTCATTTAAGAAGAGAATTGAGAGGGTTAAAGGCAATATTCCCATGAGACCAAAGCCACTCAGCAATTGCCTGTTTCAGTAGCTGGCTTCCTACTGACTTCCTGCCCCAGAAAATAATCCAGATAGTTTAGCCACACTCATTCCTAACTTTATCCTGTTTTTCATGGTGATTCCAGAAAGAACACTGAGATGACAATATAAAATGTTTAATTTGGAAGTATTTAGATATCATTAGTAAAGCTCCAGCTGTTTCTGTTAAGGTCTGGGACCAAGTGAAGGCGTCCAATCCTGATTTGAAGTTATGGGAAATTGGCAAGATTATTGGAGGAATGTGGCGAGATCTCACTGATGAAGAGAAGCAAGAGTATTTGAATGAATATGAAGCTGAAAAGGTAAATGGAAGAAATCTGGGATGTTTATTACAGCTGATTCTTCTAGGAACTGGTCTGAGAAGAAAAATCCATCTTCCCCATGCAGGGGTGTTTGAGGCATTCACGAGAGCCCTGTATGTAACTTAAATGGAAGTTTGTCCTGACACATCTCTTAGATTTTTTAAATAACTGTGCATCAACTGTGACTGGTCAGTTTTTAGACCTAATTCAAAATGAAGTATTTATAATTGAGTGTCGATTTTAACTGTTTAATGAATGGATTTGATTGTACAACATCAGTATTGAAAAGATTGTCTCAACACCAAAATCCTCTTTCAAAACTGGTGCTCTGCAACTACTGCTGTTGTCATGAACGTGTTCCTAAGAGACTTCCAGTCACGTGGGGTTTGGTTTTCCTGGTGGAACTCCACGCTGTGACATTAGTGTTTTGTTTCTTAACAGAAATGCTACCACTTGTAGGGTTTTCTTGTGCTTTTGTTTTGGTTTTACTGATCTTAATGACAAGAGATGACAGCTGCTTCGTGTCTAGGTTGGTAAGTGTTGAGCACCTGTACGAGACTTCCTGTGATTCTCAGGTAAAAAGGGAGAATTGTCCAGCTGATGTGTTGTGCTTACACCTGGCAGGCACCTGAGGCCGTGGATACCTGGTCAAATCTCAGCTGGTTTTATTCCAAGGCAATAGAGAAGTACTGCAAAGCTGGGTGCTCTTAGCTGGGGGAAAAAATATCCAGGAATTCTATTTTTACCTTGGTACTGATGTTTAGATTGTAAGCTCCTTGGGGCAGGGGCTAGCCTGGTTCTGTTTGTGCAGTGCCAAGGCAGAAGGATTCTGGTCCTGATCATAAAAAAGTTCTAGGCCTTTAACAATATCATAGATTATAACCACTTTTTCATTGGGAATATCTCAAATCACTGTGCAAAATCTTAAAAGTGAGATTAAAGAAAGCAACTCAAAGGAAAAGGTATTTCAAAGAAGGTGAAAATAGTGCTGCTATCCTGCTGCCAGGAAGAGACAGGAGTCTGGCTGCAGCTTTCTGTGCCATCCCAGAGCAGGGATGGGTAAAAGAATGAACAAGTCCTAAGTGATTTTGAAAAGTGGTTCATGACATATTGGCATAAGGAAAGAGAAGAAATCAGAATCACAGATTTAGGTAGAACTCCAGAGAATTACTGAGAATATTTCGTGTTTGCTAATTTCATCTTACCAGAACTTGATCATAAATGTTCTGAGGTGCTTGAATTTGAAATCTCAGAAAACAAAGCTATCATAAGACTTCCAGGTAGTAAAACTGAAAAGGACCTAAAAGACCAGCTGTGTTTTTAAAATACAAACGACTGTAGAAGAAGTTCCAATTTGTAAAAAAAAGAAAGACTGAGAGAATCTAGTCACTGGTATCTCAGCCAGATGATTCAGAGCAGCTTTGTCTGTGTAACTGCACTGTGAGTTACACAGAGCGCAGTTGTGGCAAGGTGGGAATCACCCATTGGTGCAATCAAACCGTGTTGGTCACCTTTCAGATCGAGTACAACGAGTCCATGAAGGCCTACCACAACTCCCCTGCCTACCTGGCCTACATCAACGCCAAGAGCCGTGCCGAGGCAGCGCTGGAAGAGGAGAGCCGGCAGCGGCAGTCGCGCATGGAGAAGGGGGAGCCATACATGAGCATCCAGCCTGCAGAGGATCCCGATGGTAAGGAACTCCTGTGCACTCCCAGTGGGACACTCTTGTGGCAGGACCGGCCATGGAGATACAGAAAACCACCCGTGTGCACCTTCCACAGCGCTTCACGTGGCTTCGTTTCTGCTTTGGTGCTTTAATGCCAATTTTCATCACCACATTTTATTCCATACAGCTAACTTTGTTCCCAAAAGTAAGGTGGTACCCATGGCAAAAGTTATTCCAACCCTTCTTAATTAAGTGTGAAGTAATGCTTAATAGTTCAAACCAAATCAGTCTGCTTACAGCTCCATAATGGCCTTAGCACATGCTTTAGAAAAGGCTTAGATGCCTGATTTAATCTGGCTGGGATGGAATGTTGTGCTTTATTACCAGAAGCACATAAATCTGACAGGCAGAGTTCTGGTGTGATTAAGAGCACCTGAACTTTGAATGTGTTCAACAACTGTCATTTGAGATTGTTTGGGGAGTGAGGTGCCCTTGCTGCTGACAAGTTGATGTGAAAATTCTGAAAGTTTATTTGACTGCAAGGAAATGCACCCCACCCAGTGGGAAAAGTCAGCCTCACACACCTCATGGCTGCTTTTAAATTCATCACCAAATACTTGTTGAAACCTGAGGGTGAAAAATGTACTCAGTTACACCCTTTTTTTTCCTTCCCCCTTGTAAAAGCACACCCCTGAGATAAAGCTCATGGCAAACAGCACTTTCAACCCTGTGTGAGGTAATTGCAACATTTATGTAAATACATTTCATGTTGGAATAGCTGGAACTTGGGGACTTGAGATTGTGTTCTGTGCTACCTGAGCCAAGTAGACTCGGACAGAACCTCTTTTTTGCTTTGTTTAATCAGATACCTCAATGAGAAACTGAATATAACACTTTGAAATAAACTTTCATTCAACTAGTTCTCTTCTTTGGTGGTATCTCCTGGCATGGTGTTCAGTTTCTTAAGATTTCTGTGAATGGTTGAGATAGTCATCTTCTGTAGGAATACTTAATATAAAACAAATTAGACTTCTGGACTTCCCTACGTGGCGTTGTCCTGAGAGATAATTCACACTTGTTGTTTAACTGCTTTTTCTTCAGAGAAATGCACTTACTAATAAATAATCAAATGCTCTTAATACGTGCCTATGAATGGTAAGTGATGAGTAAACATGTCTCACTGCTTCATGCTTTCAATCCTCAGTGTTTCAAAAAAATAAGTGGTTTTGATCTGTACTACAAAATGATTATTTATAGAGGAGTCACTGACCTGCTGGCATTCTGTTCTGACAACATGATTAATCAGGAACGGGTCTTTTATTTGGTATGTTAGTGGTCCCTCTTACTGAGGAAATGTGGAAAGCAAGAGAGTGAATAACTCTCTCAGTCCCAATTTCAGCTCTGGGAAATGCATGTGAAATCAGCCATTAGAGCTGTGCCAGGTAAATGCTGCCCTGGCCGCACTTGGTCTCCTTTTCAGATTCCCTGATGCTCTGTGTGTTACTGTGAACTTTGTGACATGACAGCTCCTGGTGTTAGGGCTCATATTTCATTTTTAGTAAGTGATAACGTGGGTACAGTGTCGTTAGACGTGGCACTCATTTTGTGGAATCAAAGCAGTGACTCCTTGAACTCGTGTTCCAGATTACGACGATGGGTTCTCCATGAAGCACACGGCCACGGCTCGGTTCCAGAGGAACCACCGGCTCATCAGCGAGATCCTGAGTGAGAGTGTGGTACCTGACGTCCGCTCTGTGGTCACCACAGCCAGAATGCAAGTCCTGAAACGCCAAGTTCAGTCTTTAATGGTTCATCAGGTAAAGAGAAAGGATAGGGATACAGCTAAAACACGGTGGGATTGGGCTGGACTCCAAGTCTTGGATCATTTGATCACCTACATGACTGTTCTTGCTGGTGTCAGTGTACTTTGTGCTGCAAGAGCTAATCCTTGGGGTTTCTTGGGAGCTGCAGAATGTGAGACTTCACCTTCTGTGCTGTTTTGTTATGGAGGATCATGTTAAACTGTATTTTGTTCTTTGGAATATCCTAAGTGTTAGTTCCATAGTTCTTCGTTGTTACACACAACCCTCTGTAGGCACTGTAAGTCTGCTGGTTAATGGGTACTGTAGGATTGCAATTTCAGATACCTGACAACTCATCTTGTTCATAGTGATTCTTTTTTTGCAGTAAATTGTCCATATTCTAACATTTTTCACTGAAAGTTAAATTCATACAAAATACATGGTGAAGTCACACCTGCATGTTTCACCCAGCTTTGGGTGAGTGCCTGTGTTTTCCAAACACTCGTGTTACCAGAAGAACCCTTTCAGCATGGTCAGTGTGTGTGAGTGAAACAAGACCAGAATTAGGTAGAGATTTGTTGGGGTTTTTTTTAATTACAGAAGATTTGGAGGGTGGAGGGGGTGGTTGTCCATCTTTCCTGTGAATTGTGGTCTTTCTGTGTTAGAGAATATAATTGATGTGGAGGGTGTGTCTATACCTGTGAGCTGTGTATATACACACCTGTGGGATATGTATATACATACATATACATAGACCTGGGGGTGCAAAAAAAGAAAAAAAATGTGCAGATTTAATGCTGGAAGCTTCACCTCAGTTACACAGTGTTTCATTTACAATAGGCTTGAACTGCTGCACAGACCCATTTACTGTTCCTACTTTTCAGTATGAACTTCTGAGCTAATGGGTATCAGAGGCAGGCAGAACAATGTTTACATATTAGAGCAATATTTAAAAATAAACCCATATGAAAATGTTTGTGCATAGCTGTACCTTTGCCCAGTTGTTAGGTGACTGCACAGTGAGGTCTTGCTGTTTTGTTTTACTTCCAGCGTAAACTCGAAGCTGAGCTGCTGCAAATTGAGGAGCGTCACCAGGAGAAGAAGAGGAAGTTTTTGGAAAGCACAGAATCTTTCAACAACGAGCTTAAAAGGGTACAAATCATTTTTCTCACTTACTCTGAGGAAGCTGCTGGTTCCACAGTGGTAGAAGTGCTTCAGTTCTCTGTTCAGTTCTGAGCAACTGCCCAGCTGCTGGGGCAGTGCCCTGGTGTGGGTGGTACAAAGCACAGGATGATTTCCTGCTCCTTCAGTGGCCTTCAGTGAGGACATTGGGTCAGTAGGGTTTAGAAGTGCCTCCAGGCTGGGCTGGGTGAATTCACTCAGAGCAGCTGGAGGAAGGTGGCCTGAAGCCACTGTGGAGGGCCCACTGCTCTCCTTGGCTGCATTCAAATAACAAGTTTTAAGTTGTTTATTTATTCCCTCTCCTTTTTTTTTTTTTTTTAATATGCCTGTATCTCCCTCTCTAGTTACTTTTAATATAAACTTTGTAAAATCAAAAGGACTGCTGCGTGTAGAAATAACAAACTCATCATTGGGGTTTACTGATTTATTTCTCAGGGTGGCTGAGGTAGTAAGAGAGCTAAAGGTCTTTGTTTTGTTTTTAATTGCTAGTTATGCAGTTTGAAGGTGGAAGTGGATATGGAAAAAATTGCAGCTGAAATTGCTCAAGCTGAGGAGCAGGCTCGCAAGAGACAGGAGGAAAGGGAAAAGGAAGCAGCTGAGCAAGCTGAGCGGAGTCAGAACAGCCTGGCAGCTGAGGAGGAGCAGGCAGCCAGCAAGGGGGAGGAGAAGAAGGAAGAGGAGAGCACTCCAATGGAGACAGGTAACTGCATCTGAGCATCTGCTGCAGAATCCACCAAGGATCAGCACTACAGTCTATGAGGAGAACAGCTCACTGCATCTTGAACACAGGCATTTATTTACTTCTCATTAAATTACTTGTTTTTAAAAGAGGAGAGGATAAGATTCCACAGAGCCCCATGCTTTGTGTGTCATGTACCCAGGGGAAAAAAATACTAAACCTGAAGTTAGATTTTGGTTAACAGGGAGCAACTGGGAGTGTTTCCTTGCCCCAGTGTGTCCAGCCAGGATGATGCAACAGCAATGCTTCCTGTGCAGCTCTCGGGCAGATTTTCCAACTGCTTTGTGCTCTGGACAGTGGCAGTAAGAAATGCTGGTGGATTCAGGAGTCTGTGTGTCACTGCTGCAACAGCACAAGTGTAAGGAAAGAGGGACCAAGGAGTTTGAATTCCAGTGCTTCTTCTTTAACAAGGCACATACCTTTTTTATGGCTGAAATTCTGAGGTCAGGCAGGTGTGCCTGACATCAGGATGCTGTGGCTGGACCACATGTGTCCTCAGCACTGAGAGATCCCTGAGGTGGGCCTGTCCCTGCATGTTCTAAGTGACAGAAGTAACTGCTATGGAATACTCAGATTTGTTACAGCTTCTGTTTCTTCCTAAATCGTAATTGCACCATCTAAATAAATACTGGCAAGTAAATAACACTGAGAAATATGTTATTCCAGAAGAGCCTCACCCGGAAGAGAGCACAGAGAACCAGCAGAACGGTGAAGAAGGAACCTCCACCCCAGAGGACAAGGAGAGCGGGCAGGAAGGGGTGGACAGCACGGCCGAGGAGGGAACCAGCGACAGCAACACCGGCTCGGAGAGCAACAGTGCGACCGTGGAGGAGCCGCCCGCAGACCCCATCGCCGAGGAGGGCGAGAAGAAAGAATAATCACTGACTCAGTTTGTGTGTCTCTAATGAAGTACTGTTTGATTTCAGAACGTGCTCCGCGGCTGTTACCTTCCCTGCCTCTGTCATTTGTCTCCAAAGGATACCGGGGCTTAATGACACACCAGGTTATCAGCGTAGCAATGTGAAGGGGCCTGTAGAAGCACAGGGTGTCCTGCAGCAGGCAGAAAAGGAACCTCATGTGTCTAAACACAGCAATTACAGTGTGGAGAGGTGCTTATATCACTTGTAATTCTTCTCTAGAAAGACATCACTGGTTTTGGTTTCTATATGAGAAATCAGGCTTTGGTTTCTATATGAGAAATCAGGCCTTCTCTCCCTTTTTCTGGTGCCATGGACACCGTGGCACTTTACCCTAAAGGCCCTTCCTGCCCCTTTGTGGCAGCAGTGGGGTGCAGGTGTCTTACCTGTGCTGGAGTCCTGCACGAGGAACCTGCTCCTGGCAGTGGCACCAGTGACTTTCTGGAGAGGCTGGAATGTGCCTGAAGCATTCAGACTTCAACTTACTATGAAGCAAAGACCTGATGCCTGCCTAGGGTGTCACTTGGAACCTCTCCTTACCTAACAACCCCAAAAGTCCCCTGTGTCCCACAACTACTGCACTGCATGTCAGCAAGGGCAGTTTCTGCTGCAGATGCCCCAGTCCATACTTTTAAAGAAAGCTCTCAGTCCTCAGGAGCAGCTCCAGAGTGAGGCTGAAAGTCTGGGGTTTAGGGGTTTTTGTTGTAACTTGTTTTTCTAGAGTAGCTACTCTGCAGTGATGGAAACTTGCTCATGGTCTGTGTGTGGCATGTCAGGAGATCCAGTTCCAAAGGGCTCAGTGTAGTCTTGCAGGAAATGACACATCATGAGGGATTTTTTTCTGTGGTGCAGGATTCTTTTCAACAAGCCTTTGCTTTTCTTTCCCAATTAACTCGTTTATTTGCTACCAAGAGACCCTGGTGTGCCCTCAGCCAGAGAGCTGGCACAGAACAGAGCAGGAGAGCGTTTAGACACGCACATGTTCTCTGAGCAGACAGTCACTGATACGGCACAAGTGGTAAAAAACAGTAGTTTTGCTTGTCATGAGCTTTCAGAACCTCTGGGGACTCTACAAATGTACTGAAAAGGCTATAATTTTGCCCTATATAAGCAAAAGCCCACAAATACACTGAATTCTGGCAACAGCCATGGGCCACTTCTTGACTTTACAGCTGAGGAAAGACATAATGTTTCAGTGAACCAATGTGTATTTGCAGAGCAGTGGGTCTATCGGATGGTATTTTTTAAATCCTTTTTTTTTTTTTAATGGTCTAAAAATAATAAAATCCAACATGTTTGGTTTTTTTTAAACTCACAGTGGTATGTTCTTGTCTTTTAAGGTAGTGCCAGTGTTTGGTTCAGAGTTTTCATCAGCTGTTCTCCATCTCAAGCCAGAGGAAAATAAACACACAGGATTTTATTTCTTACACCGTACCAGCTGCTGGGTGGACTGGAGCCCCCCCATCCCTCCCCCAACCTCATGAGGCCCAGGTGGGGTTCCACACCTGAGGTGCTGCAAACTCTTGTTGTGCAACAGCTTTTATCTGCAGCAGCCCTGGGTTCTGGAGGCTTTTCATCTGCTCCAAATTCTCAAGGTGTATGTAAATAACTAATTATTGGTAAAGACGGGTGTGTGCAGCTCAGGGTGTGTACCTGAGGGAGTAGGTGTCTTCTTCACAAGTGAAATAACTTGCCCAAGCACATGAGAACATGAAGGAATGCCTGTGGGCAGCATTAGAGCAGTGACCACCCCCTTGGTGCCTGGCAGAGGTGCCCACAAGGGACAGGAGCATCAGGGACCCAGGACAGGAGAGGAACAGGCCTCAGGAGAAACCTGGCTCCTGCAGCAGCCCTTCCTCAGAGCAACCTGGAGCTCCTGATGTGCCCTGTGTCCTCCTACAGGTCCTCAGCAGGATGTTCTTGATGGACCCTGTCCTCTCCTGCAGGTCCCCAGCAGGGCCGGGAACCTCTGCCATGAGGAAGAGCCCTTGTACTCTTTGAGCAGCCCTTTCCTGCTGGAACTGCTGTTTCCTGGGTGCCTTGTCTGGCAGGTGGTGGATGCAGCCAGGAGATCTGGGGTGCAGCCATCCCCCATGGGGTGCTGAGAGCTGGTGAGTCCTTGACGCCCCCGGGGGACCGAAGCAAAGAGGCAAAATCCAAGCCTTGCATCATGCGAGGGAGTTGTTTTCTTTGGTTTGTTTTTCTCTTCAACAAAAACTGGGGGTTTTCAAGTCTGACTCAGGCATTGTGACCTCTGACATTCCCACAATGCTGCTGCTGGTTTGCTCTGCAGGCAGAAGTTCTCGTCTGTGCTGGGTCGTTGTCAAAAATATGCTTTTATCTCACCACAAAAACACACTCAGTAAAAGTTATTAAGAAGCCTGGGTTAAAAAAAGAACTGATGTTAAAGTTTTCTGTTGGTTTGGGAGTTAGTTGGGGTTTTTTTGCATTTATGTAGTTATTAGATTTTATCATCCCAAAGAGCTTCTAACCTACAAAGCTGGTACAGAGTAACAGGTAAAAAGCACAAAGCAGGCCCAAAGGGTAAGTTTTGAAAGATGATAAAATATGAACCAGACACCTTGTGAGGCTGTTCAGAAATGATTCACCAGGTAAAGTGAACCCAGAGCCTGGGCCTGGGAGAGTTTTCATGCACCCAAATCACTTCCAAACCCCTCACCTACATACAGGACTGAGCTTGGCTTCCCAGAAAGACAAAAGCTTCCTCTTTGTGCAGCAGCTGAACTTTCAGAGAAGAAAGAAAGACTTCTAGGGAAACAAACAAGGGGCTTTTTTAAAAAAAGGTAAGAAATCACCTGTGTATCACCTGGGCAAGTCTTGCCAAGTTGCTCTGCCTGGAGCCAAACGAGCTGCAGACGCTGCTCACAGAGAGGATTATGCTGGTGACAGAAAGAAATAAAACAGATTAAAGGAGCTTTACAGGAATAAAATATCAAAGCAAACCCAAACGACGGCACAAAGGGGTGGCTGGGGCAGCTCGTGTGTGTCAGGGAACCAGAGCCTGTTCAGAGCCTTGTGCTGCAGCAAAGCAGCTCAGGGCAGGAGCAGAGAGACCCTGAACTCTGACCCCAGGGTCTTGGGGGAGCAGGTCCCCCTGATGGGTGACCTGGGTGGGTTTATCACTTGTGTGGTGATAAACTGGGGGTGAGAAGGGTCCTGAGAAGGGGAAGTGTGGGTGGGCTGCACACAGGGAGCAGGGTCAGGTCTGCTCAGGTCTTTGCCGAGGTCCCTCCTCTATCCAAGGATGTGCTTTTCCATTTCCCACCAGCTCCAAGTGCAGCCTCTGCCTGTTCTATCCCAAGGAGCCAGGGAGGGTTTATTTCTACTTTTCTCCTCCCAGGTTTTACCCTGAACCTCCAGCCAGGCAGGCTTTGCTGTTCAGGTTTTTATAAAAAGCTGTTTTGGATTTTTTTTCCTCAAATTATCAAAAGCCACTTAAAGCACATTTGATCGGCCACCAATCCAAATCCCCCAGCATGCTGCCACCAGCCCCAAAAATGCACTGTCCTTGCTCCTGTGTGACCTCCCTTTATCCCCTTAACTGACAAGTGTTCCCAGCAGTCCCAAGTGCTGGAATACTGGGGAAAAACATCCCTCATGATCGACTGGAGACGGAATAGGTGCAGGTTATGCGCTGGCAGAGGTGTGGGAGCTGCAGCAGGCACTGCCACCAGGAGTCCCCATCAACCCGCCCAAGAATGACACACAGCCCTTCCCTTGGCTTTAAACGTGGGCAGTGCTTTTCTCGTACAGGGTCGCCAGTGCCAGCCAGCAGCAACAGCCGTTGTGGCAGCTCGTGCTCTGTGTGACTGCTCAGGGCTTGAAATTACACAGCTTCCCCCACCCCGAGCTGCTGGTTGTACCAGCTCAGGGTGGGATGCAGTTGGACCAACTCACAGTGTCAGGCATTTGTACCAATCTGCCAAATCAGGGTGAGATGGTCTCAGGTCACTCACCTGCAGCTTTGAGCTCTCCAGGCACCTCGATATGAGCTGCGGGTGCCGCGCTGCAGAAGTGGGAGCTCAATCATGCCAGGCAGGCAGAGGGGCTGGAATTCCACATGTTCTCCCAGGCAGGCACGCAGAAAGTTCCAGTTTCCCTCCTGGACTGTTCGTGCCATCCAGGAGCTGCAACACCTGCTCAAGACTTTGAATCCAGGGCTTGTATCCCTGGGTTTGGAATCCGCTGTGTGCATGCAGAGTGTTACTGACAGCGACTGGCAAACCTCTCCCAGCAGGATCTGATGACCAAGTGGGATCAGGCACTCGAATATGAAAGCCCAGATCCTGCTTCAGGTCTGTCTTGCTGTTTGTGCTCTCAGTTCCCTTCTTTCACTTTGACGTTTCTTTTTCCACAGTCTTCGAGGGGTTTTTTGAAGTGGTTTTGCACGTATCGGGGCCGGTATCTTATTTTGTTGTAAATCATCACGTAAAGTTTCACTTGTGACTCCAAAAGTCAGTAATTTCTGTCAACAACCAGTTTCAATTTGCTTTTATCACTCGATTCTGTTAAAAAGTCCAGGAAAAGCCATTTTAGTTCTGGCACTAGTTTCAGGGTGGGGAAAGCCAAACCAGAAAGAGTGACAGTAACAAGAACAGAAACCTAGTGAAAAATCACATTATTGTGAGTTTATTACAATTTTTTAATCCCAGGGATGAGAAATGCCAGATCTTTAACAAAGAGGGCTGGATGAGCTCTTCTTGGAGCAACCACTGATGGGATTATTTCCAGTTTCTATAACCAGTTCTCATCCAAAGACAGCAACAGATTGGTGTTAAACCTTCCATCTTTTGAAGAAGATAACAGCTTGCAGGAAGGATGTTTGCTGGAAGGTCAGGGACACTTCAATTCTCAATTGTTTTTATGGGTCATAATGCTTTACCTACTTAATCAATTTCCATTTTATCTCCCTAAACCATATCTTGTTATGTCTCTAAATGATTCACTTCTCACTAGTGTTTGATATCCTGTGGGAATTGCCCAGCAGCTTGCCCACCTGGGTGGGAAGGTTCAAACCATCTCCAGACACAACTGGTGCTCATAAGCCACCCCAGCACAGTTTCTGTAACATCCCAGCAGCTTTTCTTCCCATTTTCAATCACCTCTCCTTTCCCACCCATCATTTTGAGGTGACCACTGTCTCCTTCATGTTCAGGCCAGAAAGGATCTGTTTGCTCATCACAGCCCCTCTGTGTACAGCCTGGGCAGTGTGGGCAGCCAAGAGGGAGCAGATCCCATGGGAAGCTGCCCAGCCCTGCCCTGAGGGACAGAGGCAGCAGCACAACATGGTGCATGTGGTCAGTGGCCGATCACCCCGATTGCCCTTCTTACCCTGGGGTTGGGAAGGGGAGTGTCACTGTCCCTGCCAGCCTGACCCCTCCTCTCTGGAGTCTCCAGGTCTGGTTCCCTCCTCACATCTCAATTCCTGGGCTCCAGGATGAGGGAGCTGCTTTCATGGAATAAAATCATAGATTCATTTAGGTTGGAAAAGACCTCCAAGGTCACCAAGTCCAACCTGTGACCCATCCCACCTTAGCAACTAAACCAGAGTACTGAGTGCCACATCCAGTCATTCCCTGAACACCTCCAGGGATGGGGACACCACCACCTCCCTGGACAGCCCCTTCCAATGCCTGACCACCCTGTTCATGAAGAAATTCTTGTTGATGTATAACTATTTAGTGCAGGGCAGATGACAATTTGTTTTTTGGTTTTTTTCCTCAAAAAAGAACTGGATAGCCAGGCCATCACCTGGGACATGGCATGGGCACAAAGCAGGTGAATTCCTAGTGACACTGGGTGTGCCCTTCTCTGCTGTGGCTGACCACCACAGGCAGCTGTGCATCCCAATCAGAGCCTGGCACTGCACAGATTGCTTCCTCCCTCCGGGGGATAAGGATCTGTTAATAACCTGGTGGTGAGATCACAATCACAAGATGTTTCTCAGGGCATCCCCTACACCCGCTGAAAGAGCTCTGCTGGGTGAGGAATCCCAGCTCTGTGCCACTCTTAAGGTCAGGAATTTACTCACGATTTCACTTCTGCTATTTTATATTTGCCTGAGGAACAACAACGTCAACACCCCCCTGGAGCGACCCTGCTGACTTCCACCACAAACCCCCCCGGATGTCCCCAGACGTCAGAGGCAGGGTCTGGGCAGCAGCAAGGCCAGAGCTGGGAGATCCCAGGCACCTCGGGTTGGCATTGCCAGGCAGAGGGAGCAGCAGGACGGACCTTCCTTGACGTCAGTGCAAGAATGTGACTCGAAGTGCAGCTGGGAAAGGTCCACCCTGAACTCACCAACGCTTCTGTCTGGGCACTCCTGGCTTCCTCCAGCTGCGGGGACAAACCTTCCCATGGCTCATGTCAGCCAAAGGGTGGAACAGGGGGACAGAGCCGGTGCTTCCGTCTCAAATCACCTAAAGCAAAACTGGTGGAAAATACCAAAAAGTTTTGAATCCAGGATGCAAGAACATCCTGTGTTGTGCTTCTCTCAGTCCGAATTCCACCCACTTAGGCAAAGCCCTGAGTCCTGATTTCCAAGGCCCCCCAGGCTGCATGGGCCAGCTGGGAACCTCTCCTGGAGCTCTGGGATCTTTCCCACCTCAGGATGTCTGTGAGACTGTGTTGGGACATCCCACAGGAATTCCAGTTTTACACATAGGCCAGGGATGTGAAACACAGAGCTAAACTTCCTTGCAATATTCCATTGCTGAGTGAGTTGCAATTTAATGTCAGGACAATTCAAGATTACACAGTTCAATTCAGTTCAACTCAATATTTCAGTTCAAGTGGAACCAGTGTGAACTGAACCGAAATCTCTCTGAGCAACTTCCAGTGGGATTTATCAGGAGCTGGGTTTTCATTGAGAAGTTTGTTGATGAAAGCTGCAGCCTGGGCAGCAGGTTTGAATCACTGACTTCCACTCTCCTGGGTGCTGGAGGGGCATGGAGGGACTCAGAGACTGGAAGGCCTGGTAACTTGATTCTTTTTATGGAGTTAATTAACTTTGGGATAACAAATAGGTTCTAGTAGCACAGTGCAAAGGCTTTCATGGGCACAGCTCAGGCCTGGCACTCTCTGAGTTTGGTCTGTTTGCTCATACAGGATCACAGCTTTGTGAAAAGCAGCTCATGGGCCATCCAGGTTCAGGCAATGTGTCAAAGAGATGGAATCACTCAGGCACGAAACAGGCTGCAAATGTGCACAATCAAATTAAGCAAAGATTTAATAAATGTTCTGAGAACTCCCTGTGTATAAAATGTGACTGTACAGGATGTTCAGTGCCATGCATAGACAGCAAATTGTTTATTATAAATATTCCCATTTTAAATATTCCCATTCCTTTTAGGAAAAACAATTTGCTTGAATGGGCTCTGACAACATAGATCTTGGCTTGTACCAAAACTTAGAAGGTGAATCTCGGGACCATGTGCAGGAAACAAACTGCAAACCACCTGCCTGCCTCTCCTCTCTCACGTTTGGCTTCAGCCAGTGTGGACGTGGGGGTGGATCCAGCAGGACACTGCCTGGTGCCTCTCCCTGGAGCAGGGTGAGCACAGAGCACCCTGAGGGGCCCATGCCCCCCCTGCACACCCACAGCTCCCCAGGCAGAGCTGTGACCCTGTGTGAAGCCTTCACAGCGCTGTTACACCCCTTGATTCCGGGTATTCTGCCCCTACCCGAGGGAAGTCTTTCATTCTCGGTCCTCCTTGGAGGAAGTGGTTATGAGATAAAGCTCTCGAGGCAGCCTACCTGCCTGGATACCTGATGAGCAAAGGCAAACAGAGCAATAAATAGCTGCAGAGATGTGAAGGGCACCTGCTGGCTGAGATCAGTGCCAGGCCAGGTGTGGAGGAGTCAATGCCGCGCACTCAGAGAGCACCAAGGTGACTGAGGCTCACCTTGTGTGAGCAGAGGAAAACTCTCACAGTTCTCCAGCCCCAGCACCGTGGCCCCAAAATCCTGACCCTGAGTACCCAGAACCCCATTCCCTGAGCACCCCTGAATGGGCTCAGAACCACACCAGCACTGGTCCACTGAGAGGGAAGCACTGAGAAGGAATTTGAGTTACAGCTGGGCTGGGACCACATTGAAGGAGGGTCTGAAACTGGATCTGGGTCTTCATAAAGGACTTAAGACAATCCACAGGAGCCTCAAAACTATCCTCAACCTCAGATATATTTAATTTGTGCTGGGATGCCACCCTATGATGCTCTATTTTTCCACCTGGTTTTACTAACAGCACTGACATAGCATAAGAAGACAGAGAGGACAAAGATACCACTTCCAGGTGAGCCTGGCCAGGGGGAAAAGTGAGTTTGTGAGGAGCTGGAGATGTTTTTGTCCGAGGAACAACCCCTCTATCTGAGGGGTCGGTTCCAAGAGCAGAGTCCTCTTTGGCACCCACCAAATGAAAGCCACTGCTTTGCCTTAGGGGAAGGCATGAGACTGACAAAGTGCAGAGCCTTTTGGGGAAGACCAAAATACACAAAATACCCAGAATGAGAAAGGGGGGAAGTCACTGAGCTGCTGACAGTGTAGCGAGGGAGAAGGGCAAAGGGCTGTTGGCCATGGGCGGTCCTGTGCACTGAGACTTTTCATCCTGAACACCCTTCCCAAAACAGGTCTGGTAGATGGGATGGGATCCTCTCTTTCCTCCAGCACTGAGAGCTCCACTGATGAAGCAGGATTTGCTGGAGAGGGGAGGTAGGGAAGAGCCTCCTTCCCCTGTTTCCTTCACCACAGACCATTTCTCCAGTGTCAGTCCAAAAGCAGAGCCCACGTCTCTTCTCCAGGTGTCAGGAACAGCTCCGGGTGTGCAGAACACGCCGAGGCAGCACCTGAGCACCCCGAGAGCTCAGCACCGCTCTGAACACATGAGAAGAAGGAGGAGGAGGAGGAGGAGGGTCTACTAAATGTCAGTGACATCAGGATGCCCGTGAGCTCCTCACAGGGGTGCAGGAAGTATAAAAGCAGAGTTCCCTGAGGAGGGTCCCTGGCTGGAGCTGGGGAGGCAGCACTGGAGCGGGTGATGCTCTCACAACCTCTGTGACTGGACCCTGCTGGAACCACACCATGGATGGGGGTGAGTACCTGGGCTGCAGCCTCTGGCTGTGTCTTCAGCTTTATAAATGATGGCCAGTCCCTTCCCTGTGACACAGGAGTGGGGCACTTTTATCAGAGTGTTTGAACAGTATAAAAGACTTCCATCTTCCTCATTTTTACAATTTAAAAAAAAAATAAATGCACAGCTCTCTTTTAGAAACTCAAAAACCTCAAATCACTTAAGAAACAAACACAAAAAAAAGAGGTTGAGAGGCAATTTTAAGGGGCCCTTTTGTTCCAAAGGAAATGAAATCTTGCAGAATTCACACCTTTTCTTCTGTGTTCTTAATTTAAAAAAGAGAGAGATAGAGAGACAACACTCTCCCTGGCAACATTTTAATTCAGTGAATCAATCGAGGAACTGGGAGCAAGAAGAGCTGAGTTTGTTTTCTAAGTCCATCCAGTCTTTTGCAAATTATTTCTACTAAAAAATATCTGCAGGAAGCCTGGGGGAAGCTGGATGCACTGGAGATGGAGGAGGCTCTGGGGATGGTCGGGGGGATGGATGCAGGAAGTTCTGGAGAATAAAGGAAGCTCTGGGGATGCTCCAGGGATGCAGGAAACTCTGGGGGATGCAGGGAAAAGAGGGGGCAGTGCCTACAGAACCCTCCAGGCAGGAGCAGGGAATGGTCCAAGGAAGTCTTCTTTCTCCTGGATATCTCCTCACAGCCTCTGGCAATCAGTGGCTTGGGAAATTCTTGGATTTTGGGATCCCTGCATGCAAACAAACAGCCAGCTGGACCTGCCCACCACACATCATGCTTCTCGATTAAACTTTTGGCTTCTGCATCATCCTGTGGGCACTTTGTGGGCTGCTTGTTCCAAAGGGTTCAGTGTCCAGGGGCAGCTGAACTTAGCTCCTGGGAAAGGTTAATCATGACAGGGAAAAGAAGGAGCTAGTGAGAACCTGACCAGATTATGATAATGTTCCTGCTTCTACTATTGTATTTCAGAAGAATATTTCATTTCCCTGGAAGATGCACCACAGTGGTGGTTTCTTTAAAACACAACTGGCTCACTTCAGCAGGAAATTTTTTACTTGCTTCTCTCTGCTTATCTTTTCTTTTGATTCACAGTTTTCTGAAAGGAGTGGAGGTAGATAATTAATAACTTTCCTCTGCAATAGATCAGTGAACACATGAAATAAGAGCATGACTGGGTTTCACTGGCTCCACTCACTCCTGAAATGACAGTGTCTTTCTTCTACCAGTTGTGAGGAGGAAAAGGGGGAAGAACAGGTTGTTAACTACCAATAGTCATTAGATCACTGAAGTATGATTAACTTTTCTCAGAAATATCTTGTTCTGCCCCCAAAAGCCTCCTGTACCACTGGAGAAGGGGCACCAGACACTGGTACACGTGTAAAATACAGAGAGCAGGTTAATCACTGCCTACACGTGTGCTGAGGCCGGAACTTCTGCTTTGCAGTTCTGGACAGTCAAAAAACCTTCTTTCACCACGAGGGTTTGACCAGAGCAGGTTTGCTCAGCTTTACCAACGCTCCTTAAAGCATTTGCTTTGCTCTTGTGCATCTATTCCCTGAAGCATTCCCAACTCCTGCTTTGCCCTCTTGCATCCCTGGGCTGTAGCAGCAGCCAGACCCTCACGAGCTGCCCTGGCCATTTGTGTAATCTGATTAACCACCCTCAGGCCTGTGTCTCTCTCCTCTTCCAGGCACATGTCCTGATATCAAATACTTCCACTGTCAGAGGCATTTCTGGGTGCACCTGACAGGACTCACTGCTCCTGCAGCTGCTCTTACCTTGGTTACCATTAATGAGTAGCTGGTGCTGAGGGAGATCCAGATAAACTGGGGCGGGGGGGGGATCTACCTGTTCAAACCCACCCACCTTTCTGCCACAGCACGGCCTGAACTGAGCCCCAGGTGCCCAGCCCAGGGCACCTGAACCAGGGCTTAAAAACACCTGTTTCTTTCCCTTTGCTATTGAGGGAACCTGAACAGTTCAACAGCTGTCAAGGGATGAATCCCACCCCTTGGGCTTCACCTGTGGAGGAAAAAACTGAGGGGTCCCTCAGGGATTCCCATCCCCTGCCATGAAGGGACCCTTTCTTTCCTTCATTCCTAAGGAGCAATTCCCTTTTCCACTTGTTTGCAGGTCCTCCAGGACAAGGACAGCCTCAAACCTGCACCTCCTAGGCTGAGACATGGAGGCTGACACGGGGCTTTAGGGCTAGGCTGACTCATTTGCTGTGGTGGGGTTTTGGTGTATTTTTATAAATGAGGTTTCTAGTGCAACTGGTTGCAGGGACTTTTGAGAGGGTTTTTTGTTTTTTTTTTTTCCCTTAATATTTTGAGGAACAAAACTTTCAAAACTTTAAGAAAATACCCACAGCAGCCAACTGCCAGGAGGTGTGACATCAAGAAAGAAAAAGAAATGTACCTAAACTGCCTGATAAACTGCAGAGCAGGACTCGGTGTCATGATAATTGCTTCTGCCCCTGCCCCAGACCACAAGACAAGCTGGAGAGATGCAGGTCCTGTCCAGTCTGACTGAAACCAGTGACACAGACTTGCTCAAACTGGTGCAGAGGGAGCAGGAGGCAGCAGGGCCTCTCTGGTTGTGCTTTTGCAAATGTGTAATATGAGGTGGGGGCACAGAAGAGGGGCAGAAACAGCACAGGCTTTCTTCATATTGAAAAGTCATTTGACATTTAAGACACTTGAAACAGCAACTGAGAAGGGGGAGAAAAAAGAAACCTATGATGATCTTCAAAGGAATGATATCGGCTGAACTGTTTCAGGAGTTGGTTGAGTCACGTTCTCAGTCCTGTTTTTCTAGACCTTCACAGGGTGATAAGAAAACACAATAGAGCAAAGGAGCCCTCACCAGGGCTGAGTCTGGGGCTGGTCAGGTTAAGTCAGGGCTGGAACTGGAGTTTGCAAACCAAGCCATGGAGAGCTGCTGGAGTCTGGTTTAGGTGGGTGCTTTTCCTCCATGGAATGAGGGTGGTTCTTCTCTGCCTCTGATCCAGCTGCCACAGGGGCAATTGCCTGGTGGGGCTGAGCTACCAGCACAGGGATTTATCAGCCATCCACAAGCAGCCAGGAGCACCAGCTCCAGGAGTCCCAGGGAAACCAGGCTGGTTAGAAGGTGCAACAGAAGGCTAAAGGCTGCTATGGTGTCGGCAGAGTCAGGAGCCTCATGTCCATCTCCCAGGCAGGGAAGGCAGTTACAGTCTGGGCTTGCTTCAACCCACCTGGTGGGTCTCAGTCCTTGGGGATTTTAGAGTATTTCCTGTGTCATATGCAAAAGCCAGGGCAGCAGCTTGAAGGGGAGACAACCACAGCAGACATCAAACCTCTTCCTGCAGTCTGGGACTGGTGTCAGTGAAAGCCACTGGCTGGACACAGCAGCCAGAAGCTTCACTTCACCCCTCAGCCCCAGCCTTGCTCTCCTCCACTCCTGAGTCACCTGCACTAAGAGTTCCCCAGGGAACCTCTCAGATACCCCCAAGAGGGTTTGGAGAAGGTGAGGGGTGGATGAACACAACTGAGCACACAGCTGCATGAGCATCAAAGATGAAAATAAGGGGGGAAGGTGAGACACAGCTTCTAGGAGACCTCAGGGGAGGCTCTCATGAAGGCCTGGGGATGAGCAGTACAAGATTTCACACGTGGCTGAGGATCTCTCACACACACATCACCCTCACATATTAAAAAACAGCCCCACTTACAGGTAAATGTATCTGTTTTTAGTGAAGCTGTTGCATGTGACCTAACACAGGGACTTGGTGCAGGGGGTGCAGTTACCTGTAGTGGAAGTTCATCATCCTGGTCTGGTGCAACACAAGCAGGAGCCTGGCAGAGCAGGCTCCAGACAAAACAAGCAGAAACCAAGCAGAGCCATGTCCAGCAGACACTAAGCACAGGAATCAGCCACATTCATGAGCAACCAGGCCATGAGGAGCAAGGCAGAGCTCTAGGAGGAACAGGCAGCTGAGAGCCAAAGGTATCTCCTTGCTCAGAGCCCCCAGAGCAGAAAATCCACGGGGAGTGAGGGGCTGCAGGGACCAGCCAGTGCCTGGAGGAACATCCTGGGCCAAGGCACTCCTCAGGGAGGGGCATATCTCACTGCTACCTTCCAGCTGAGCAACTTTCAGTGGCAACTGCCTGAGGTAGGTGCTGGTACAAACTGTAAAACCAGTGAGGAGAAAGCTTTCCCTGGCCCCTGCCCTGCTAACCACAGCAGGAAGAGCTGCTTGGCTGAGATTGCTCTCACCACCATCACACCTGGCTCTGAATTCAGTTTTTCCTCCCAGCTGTCAGCATCCTGTCTTTTCACATCCCAAGGCAGCAGAAGCCAACCCTTGACATTTAGAGACAAGCAATAAATTTCAGCCAGTTCCAGTTCTACCTGTCCCATGGGGAGCTGAGCTCTCCTCTCCACAGCCCAGGCACCACATGGGCACAGCTGGGCCAGATTTATGGCCCTCACAGCTGGATGTTTTCATATGGATTAAGCTGCACCCTCACTGCTCAGACACAAGGGAACAAACAGGCTGCTGGCTGCCTGTAGGAAAAAGTAATGGATAAAATCAAAATGTGCCCAAGTTAAGAGTCCTCAGCTCTGAGCCTTCCCTGGATGGGGTCCTGAGCAACCTGGCCTGGTTGAAGACATCCCTGCTCACTGCAGGAGGTTGGACTGAATGACCTTTAGAGGTCCCTTCCAACCCAAACTGTTCTATAGTTTCATGAAGCCAGAGGGGCCAGGCTCCTGAGACTCCACCAGTGCTCTGACAGTAATGTACATGACCATGGGTTATCTTGCTGGCATCTTCCCCAGGTTTTGGTTTCCTCAGCAGTCAGGGCTCTGCAGGGTTCACAATGCCATCCACGGTCAACATGACCCACTGCTTTTTCAGAGTGAGAAGCATGTGGAAACCCCCATGCAGCCACTAACACAGCATCTCCTTCTTCCCTAGGCAAGCAGCTAAAGGTCACCCTTGTTTTCAGCCTGCCGCTCGTTTTTCAGGTAAGATGTTTTCAACAACACTGTTGAAATCCAACTGCTTTGTGTTGTGGGTAAAGGGAGATCTCAAAAAACTCAGAGCAGCCACCCACACTTCAGAAATGTGTGGGGACACAGCTGCTCACCCCAGGATCCAGCTGTGGGAGGTGGGAGGTGAGAGCAGAGCCCAGCTACAGAAAAACAAACAGGAGAAACAAAACCAATGAGAGAAAAACAGTGACAAATGCAGTGATTTTCAGATAGCCTGGGCTATGCGAGTTCCCTTTTAATCCCAAAATGAGCATTTCCAGGACAGACAGGAGCACCCCACGTTGACTGCAGGGAGCAGCCAGTTCCTGCTCCCTGCAAATTCCTGATCAAGGTGCTGGGCTCTGACTGAGTGCAGTGCTGCAGAGGGATGTGCCCCAGGAGGAAGAGCTCAGCATCTTCCTCTGCCTCTTCTTGCTTAGAGACCCCTGGCACAGCAAGGAGGACCCCAAGCATGGAGCTGTGCCATGACACGCTCCCAAACCCGGGACCTGGTGCTGGTACCCACGGTCCCTTGGCAGCACCAGCCACCCCCAGGCCCTGGAGCTCCGTGGGGCTCAGCCCACAGGCAGAGCCGAGCAGCTTTTCCCTTTCACTGCTGGCAGCCTGGCAGGATGTGGTGAAAGCCAAACCTGCTGAGATGGAGAGCACCGAGATGCTCACCGATAAAGGGTGGGGTATCCAGGGGAAACCTTTCATGTCTGCGCGATGGGGAGAAGGTTCTGGAGACTAATAAGTCACAAAAAGCAGGGCACAGATACCGCAGGCTCTGTCTGCCCTGCAGGTTATGGCAGTGTAGGAAGATGAAACAAGAATAATCAGAACTGAAATCGGGGGCCTGAATGAGATGCCGGCCCCGCGTCCGCACCGACACGGAAACAGCTTCCTGCTGCACTCACTGCACTTCCTCACCGTCCCACCGACACCTTCGCTGATTTGTAATTTAGCTGAAGGATGTTTTATTTCTCACATTTTATCTGGCAGCTGGCTGTGTACACACAGCTGGAGGCGGGTCCTGGAACACTCTGGAAAGCTGCCACACATCTGAGGGTTTGCAGGTGTTACTTTGGCAGAGCACTAAACATTTCTGGTGGATTTCCCACTTGGAGCCCCCCCGAAAAGCCCCAAACCTCACATATTTATGGGAAACGCTTTCAGCCACGAGGTCGTGTCAGCTCTGCTTGTGATGTTGGCAATGAGCCAGCACTTGGGAACTCCCTGGGACTTCTCCAGGCTCCCTTCCCGGCATGGCCATGCAGGCACACAGTCCTTGTCCCAACACACTCTTCTTTTCTTTCCTGTTCTAGTTCTGTGCTGGGAACAATGTCACTGATGACTACGACTCCAACAGCACCATCGACTACAGCATGTTCGAGTCCCTGTGTGAGAAGAAGGAGGTCCGTAACTTCCGTGCTGCCTTCCTCCCAGCCATGTACAGCCTCATCTGCTTCATGGGGCTGCTGGGCAACGGGCTGGTGATGCTCACCTACATCTACTTCAAGAGGCTGAAGACCATGACAGACATCTACTTGCTGAACTTGGCTTTGGCAGACATCCTCTTCCTGCTGACCCTCCCCTTCTGGGCCACAAGCGCGGCCACGCACTGGCTTTTTGGGAGCTTTGCCTGCAAAGCTGTCTACTGCATCTGCAAAATGAGTTTCTTCAGCGGGATGCTGCTCCTCCTGTCCATCAGCATCGACAGGTACTTTGCCATCGTCCAGGCTGCCTCTGCCCACCGCCTGCGTCCCCGGATGATATTCATCAGCAAGGTGACGTGCGTCCTCATCTGGCTCCTAGCCTTCATCCTCTCCATCCCTGAGCTGGTTCACAGTGGTGTGAACTACTCAGAGAGCAACCCCCGTTGTTCCATCATTGCTAATGACTTGCAGACCTTCAACACTGGCATCAAACTGTCCCAAATGGTGTTTGGCTTCTTAATTCCCCTCCTGGTCATGTCTTTCTGCTACCTCATCATCATCAAAACCTTACTCCAGGCCCGCAACTTTGAGAAGAACAAAGCCATCAAGGTCATCATCGCCGTGGTCATCGTCTTCATCATCTTCCAGCTGCCCTACAACGGCGTCATGCTGGCCAAGACCATCTCAGCCTTCAACCAGACCAGCTCATGCGAGGAGAGCAAGAAGCTGGACGTGGCGGATGACGTGACTTACACCTTGGCCTGCTTCCGATGCTGCCTCAACCCGTTCCTCTACGCCTTCATCGGCGTCAAATTCCGCACCGACCTCTTCAAGCTGCTGAAGGAGCTGGGCTGCCTGAGCCAGGAGCGCCTCTTGCATCTCACCTCCTGCCGCGACAACAAGAGGTCCTCCTTCGCCATGGAGACAGAGACGACCACCACCTTCTCACCGTGAGCCGAGCTCCAGGCACGCTTTGGCCGAGCTGAAATGGTTTTGGATATTTTCTCTGGTCTGAGCTCCTGGCAGAGCACGACCTGCCACACTGCACGGCAGGCGAGGGGAAAATCCAGAAGCCTCCCCCTATTTCAAGCAGCAAGGACTGCTGGCCAATATCCCATGGGTGGAGAGACTTTTTACAACAGAGTTGTCACTAACAGCAAAGCAAGGGAGAGGTGGTGAGTCCACAATTTCTCCTGTCATTTCACCTTCAGCTTAGTCTTTCCCTGTCAAAATGAAAAATGCTCAAAATAGAACATTTACCCTAAAAGTGACAAGTACCAAGAGAAAACAGACGTTGGTGCAGCAGAACTGTCAGCTGGAGCTGAGCTGCCGGGAGCATCACCCTTGCGTTGGATGTTGCTTTTAACAAGACAACAGCTCTGCAATCCCACAGAAATGCCCTTGCACTGTCAGTCCAAGGCAAACCCGCACCCGCAGCCTCAGGCTCGATCTAGCACACAGCCCTAGCTGTGTAGTATCTGAGCAGGCAACAGCTCTGCCTTCCCCCATGAAAAGTGAGAGAGGACCACATCTAATGCGAAATCCACACAAACTCTAGCCATAATTTCAGTTACTTCATATAATATTGCAGCCACTCATAGCTCTGTCGGGAAAAGTACAAATTCCACTTTACTTCTGCCTGTACCCTGTTTCTGGGCAGCTATCACCTGCTGACCTTGAGATAAATATGAACGTGGGTTTTCTCCTCCCTTCCCCGTCCTTCTAGCAGGACTGCAGCTGCCTTTGAAGTCAGATCTGTATTTCACTCATAAGCTACTGGGGCGTGTTTCGCATCGGTGCTGTCGGCACCAACAAAGACACTGCTCACTGAGGTTTGATGTGAACGCCAAGGACAGTCCCATCCCACCACTGCCAGGGCCACGGCAGCTGAACAGCAGATGATTGTCCTGGAAAGTCAGACCTCAGAGGAGCCCAGACTGTAATTCCAGTTGGCGCTTTTACAGGGAGAGCGAAGATTCCTGATGACAGATGAACACTCTGGGAACTGCTGTGGTGGGACAGCTGAACGCCAGCTGGGAGGAGCTGCTGCAGAGCTCTCCCTGTCCTTGTCCTGCGTGCTCTCATCCCACAGCACCCAGCCCTGCCAGAGCCATCACCAGTGGAGAGAGGTCTCAGCCTGGAGCTGCTCCCAGGGCTGACAGGGGAGACACATCCACGTTGCCCTGAACACAGAGCCATGAGCAGCAAAACACTCACTAAACAGACATTTATCCTTTTTTTTCAACACATGGATCCATCAGGAGTGACACAGAGAACTCTCTGGTTCATAGGTTGGAAAGCATTGCTTTAGAAAACTGAGGATTAAAATCAGCCTTCCCAAGGCAGGATTCACTGGCTGGGTCTGAAACAGCTCTGCCAGTTATTTACCTGGCTGCCATCAAGTCTAAATAAATTCTCCATAAACCATTTGCCTCTGGTGTATGGGATTTTTGCCAAGAGCTGGGATTTGGGAAGAGAGGATATTCTGGTCTGTCTTACCTCTCTGTGCCCAACTGCTGAACTCATTTTCTTTTACAATGCCCAGGTAACTGCACAGAAGTGCTGCTTCTCTGTCACATGAAACAGGAGGTGACAACTGACACTGAACAGCTACTTGCCCTTGGTTTCCTCCTCATCCTTATTTGGGCAAGACACAGCTACCAAGAACTTGGCCAGAGCCAGGGACACCCCCAGCACAGGACACCCCCAGCACGGGGTATTTGCAGTTTTCCTCATCAGTAACAATAGGTTGTTAATGTATATTCAATATGTAAAGCTGCTTTACACAGACAAAATTCAATCTGTTCATGAATGTACCCTGAGAACACTCGGCTTCCCTGGAATCTTTTTAAGCAGAATCCATTCTCCTTATTCCAGCCAGGAAGCTGCTCCACCAGCACATGGAGCTGTACTTGTGTCCTGTTGATAAAAGCCATTCTCCTGCAAATGGAGAGGTTTTCAGGTCCTTACAGACCAGATGAATTTCAAATAGGATAACACACAGCTGCTTCCATAAATGAGATGCAGAGGCACCCTCTGGGACAGCTGCAGCTGGTGCCTCAGTGAGGCAGTGGTGATGTCAGAGTGCCTGGCTTTCCCTGGTTAAATTTAATGGACAGAACAAATTTGCATCTAATTTAGATGAGTCATGTTAATGTTGGGCTAAGATCCCAACCTGAGGTTCCCCACTGATGTCTGAAAACTGACTGTATTTTGCTACTTGAGAAAAATAAATTATAACGATTTAAACAAAATATTTTTGGGTTTCCATTGCATTTTCTCCATCCTTGTACAGTCCTTGTCAATCTTTCTGTCTTGTCAGGAGCTGTTTGATCAGCTCAGCTTCATACCAGTGCTGCCCTGCACTGGAAAGAAAGAGTGGAAAATAAACTAAATAGAAAAATGTTGTTTTACTTCACCTGCTGATGGATTATAAAAGAAATAAGTCACCAGCACATTAAGGAGTTTTTATTTTAACTATTAACCCACCTTAATGCCTTAATGTCTTAATGCTGCTCACAGCTGGATGCACCTGATGGCTACTCAGCAACCTTTAAGTGAAAAGTCTTTGAGCTGTAGCATTTTATTGTTCACATTTAATTAAAATTCAGTAATAAACCACCACGTTACTGTGGGAATTGCTCACAGGGAGAGGCAGCAGCTCTGGGGGCAATAACCCCCACCCACATCCAGGGTGAGAGTAGGAATTGCAACTGAAACAACGAACACAACGCTCCTGCCTGAGCTCCCCAGTTAATTCGTGCCTCAAAGCACACGGAGAGGGGGACCCATATCCTTCACAAAACGTGCCTTGTAATTTTAACCACGGAATCCAAGAGGAAGAAACTCAAAGAACAGGAGGAGACAGAAGCCTGACACCCACGTGCCAGAGCTAAGGCCCATTTCTGCTTTCACTGAGCAATGAAAGCCTCACGTTTTCTTCCGGAAGAGAAAGGACAAGGTGAGTTTCAGCATCTGCCCAGAGGCTCGAGAAGCATCTCCAGACTACAGCACAACACAGCTTAAGATGCAGAACCTCAAACCCAGGGATCCTTAAATAAACATTGGGTCTCACCACAGTGAGCCACAGCCCTTTTAACCTTTCCCCCTGCTCCTCTGAGGTGACTGTGAGCCAAACTCTTAATATTCAAGAGCTTTCTTGATTAAGAAAACAGAGACTCCAACATAAAGCCCTTACTTAAATCAGTAATACTTACCCACCAAGCAACCACACAAGATCACAACATGGGCTACAAATATTACAGCCAAGTCACACAGAACTTGTTACCAAAAAAAAGTGTATTCCTCAGATGGATTTAACCTATTTTAGTACCTTTCACCAGCAAGAGCTGTCTATTTCCTTTCACAGCTCCAAATCTTCTTTAAAAAGCCAATGAAAAACCTGGCCCTCATCAGAGAAAGGGAACACAGCTTTGCCTTACACCACATAAAGGTAGGGAAGGGAGCAACTGCCCAGTCCCAGCTGTGTGGAGTCTGGGTGGCTCCTGTTCCATGTTATTGTGGGGAATCCTGCATCACTCAGAAGCCCTGGACAAGAGTCACTGCTGATCATTTCTCCTTCCCTGACAGCTCTTTATCTCTGTGCAGGTGTATTTTTAAGGTTTGAAAGCCCTTAGTGCCAAACGGGTCTGGGCTGGGTGGGGGCCAAACTGGGATGAGGAGCAAGTGAAAACTGGCACTGGGGGAGTTGGCAGCAGCTCCCAGCTGTCTCAGAGCAGGGCACCTGTGTGTCCCTTTCCTCTGTGCTGTCCCAGGCACTGCCCCCATCACTCACTGGTAAATCACTTGATGGGAAGGGGAAAGTTCTCCAGGCAGGGCTGTGGTTTCTCATGTGCCACCTGGGCAGCTGCGTGAGGGAAGTCCTTGTCACCCTAAAAAATAATGAGCTGGAACGGAGTGAGGTAAACAAACCCTAAAAATAATGCCCGTGGGTGATGGGGAAGGGTGGGGGCACATTGCTCAGCCAGAATAGCTGAGAGTGGGCCGTGGCTTCCTCCTCAAGGCATCTTTTGTAAGGAAAAAAACCCCAGACTCCTGTTCTGGGGGTGGAGGTGTCACATCTCAGGGGAGAATTTCTTGTACAGCCAACTGTCCTTGTTGGCAGAGCTGCCTTGCCTGGGGCCAGCCCCTCCCAGGGGACACGGTGGGGGTTCCATCCATCCATTCCATCCATCCCTCCACTCTAAGAGGGGCCTGGGGAAACTGAGACAGCAGAGACATCACCAGCCCTTTGTTTGTGTCATTACAAGCAGCTTCAGGACCTCAAAGCAGGTGAATCAAAGAGTCTGACCGGGATTTTTAATGGATTAGACGGTGGCAGGATCAGCTCAGAGCCAACTGTTGGCACCAAGCAGGGGACAAGAGCATGCAGTAGAGATAAAAGGGAAAATAACCAGATGAGCAGCAAGCTGCTGCATTCAATGGCAGCAGCACAATCCACTGCTAGATCACCTCAGAGCCCCAGAGTGGGGGTCATATCCCCAGCCCTCCTCCTCACAGAGCCCAGCCCATCCTGCTCCTTCTCCAAGCACTAAAACCAGCGAGAATGTCCCTGGTTCTGTGCTCACACCTCGTGTAGGAGCCCTGCCGGCCTCTTGCTGAAATGAACACAATTTCAGGTGTTCAGATTTAGCAGATATGGCCAGTTTTGAAGCCCAGCTGTGGCAGCCACCAACCTGACCAAAATGAAAGTTATTTTTTTCACTTTCACTAAGACCCCAGTTCCAAAGAGCTGAGTATTGATATTAACCTAGCAGAGAGTCAAGTGTTGATATTCAACCACCACCTGTCACTGCCCCAGCTTGTTGTAGAAACCTTATTCAGGTCTGAACAGGTACAGAGCCTTCCAGCTCCACATGCAGGGCAGCTGCAGAGCCAGCCCAGGCATCTGTCACTGCTGAGCCCCTGCAGCTCCTCATGTGCAGGAACCGAAACTTCCCTTCCTGCTGCTTTGTTTTTAATTCAATTGTCTAAGAAAAAAAAAAAAAAAAAAAAA